>CBVK0105222044.1:1465-13369 GCA_900067695.1 Picea abies | reverse complement strand
GAAGTTGATGTACTAACTTACCCAAACGGGGCCCACATGACTTTTGGCGCTTCATCTCCTAGGGTTAGGTTTTTGGATTTCTAGGGTTTTTGACATTCATGTTTATTGTAAAATGCCTTCAGATCCTCATTGTAACAATCTACTTGTGAATGAGTGTACCCTTCACATCTCTTCTCAAAGATAAGCCGCCACCATTCCAGCAAGCTTGTTTTTCGCTGCATTTTACATTTTCATCTTATTTCCTTATCGAATAGAAAACTAGTTTTACTATATCTCTGTTATTTTGTGTTAAGAATATTTTAATAATTTGTATTCATTTCGTTCTACTCATAAAATCTGGATCAGTGGTATCAGAGCAATTTTCTCCTTGTCGTCTTAGTGCATGTCCCCAACGAGATCAAGGCACAAAGAATTGGATCTTGAGCTTGTTTCTCTTGAGGAAAAAATCTCTCGCATGCCCAAGAGACCTCTCATGGTAGGAGAAAAGAAAGATGGCGGGATAGGAGATCCTTTCAAAAAAAATCTTGAGGAAGCCCTCATGCAAAAGAAGAACGAGATGATGAATAGTTTCACGCAAATCCTTCGGCGGCTACCAACAACTGATGCATCTTCCTCGAGCGGAGGCACCACCCCCTTCAATATACAAATCAACTTTGATATTCCTATATTTGAAGGTCAGATAGACACAGATGTTGTAGACAAGTGGTTCAATCTACTAGAAGGGTATTTTTCTATCCATAACTTTTCAAATAGAGAAAAGATTACTTTTGCACTCCTCAAAGTTGTTCCCCATATCAAATATTGGTGGGAAACTTTATGTGAGAAAAAGGAAATAGCGAAACCCTCATTATTTATAGTCACGGCCACCTGGGAATCCTTCAGGGATTCTATTAAGGAACAATACTACCATGTCGAAAGTTATGACAACTTGTATACCAAATGGACCAAACTGCGCCAAGAAAGAGACGAAGCAGTGGCGGAGTTCACAAATATCTTCCATACCTTGTGCACCAAGCTAGGTATCAAATATTCAAAGTGACATTTGGTGCTCAAGTATTGTGGTGCTCTGCATAGATACATCTAGACCGAAATGGAATTTCTGGACATCTTGTCCTTGGGCGTGGCCTACCGATATACCGTCAAAATTGAGCAGAAGCTCAAACAAAAGACGCAAAAATTTGGGCCTAGAAACCCCTCACAGCAAAATCCAGGAAAGGGCGGCCCCAACCCATAGAACAAAGGACGGAGAAAATATGGACAGTATCAGGACAACCAATCCAAGCCACAAGAAAATAAGGACACCAGAAAGACAAAGAAAGATATTGAGAAGTGGTGTGACTTCCATAAGATCCCTTGGCATAACACTACTGACTATCACTCAAAGCATTTGTTGGCGTCCGAAGTGAAAGCCTCTGAATCAGATGCGGGTTCTGACTCTACATCAGAACTAGAAAGGGGAATATGGATCATTGATGTGAAACCAAGTGCCACTGTTGCTACCACCAAGATTCAGCCTGGTGAACCAGACGAGCCAAAAGAAGGAGACCGCCTCTTCCATTCATAGATGTGGGTAAAAGGCACCCCACTACACTTCATCATTGATAGTGGCAGCCAAAAGAAACTCATCTCGATAGAGGTTGTCAATGGTTTTCTATGCCAACAATGCAATACCCACAACCCTACACCATTGGATGGCTGTGCCAAGGAAGCGATCTCTGTGTCATCCAACAGTGTCGATTGTCGTACGACATCAAGCCCTTCAAAGATGAGGTATTGTGTGATGTTTCTCCTCTCAAATTTTGTAATGTTATTTTGGGCCAACCTTATCTATGGAAACATCATGTTGCATATGATTCTAGGCCTTGTATTTTTATTATTACTTTGAACAGAAAATTGTATGGGATACCTCCCCTCCTAGTGTTATTTCCTTGATCTCTACCAAGCAACGTAGGAAGGTCATCTCTTAGATCGGTAAATTTGTCTTCTTCGTGATTCACTCTCAGAGTGAGTGAAATATCTTCACCACATCTAGGGCCTCTACGACCGATCTCTGCACACAAAAGAAGCAAGTGGATAATTTCATAGAAGTATACTCAGATATCTTTTCGTCTCCTAATGGGGTACCTCTACACTACCAGGTCAAGCATCCCATCGATCTGACCCCAGGTGCACCACTACCAAATGGGTCAGTCTATTGACACTCTCTATTATAAAATGAGGATATCAAGAGGTAGATCCAAGAACAACTCCACAAGGGGCACATCCACCCCATCTCATCGCCTTGTGGAAGCCCAGTCGTGTTGGTGCAGAAGAAAGACGGGACCTAGTGACTCTGTATTGATTACCAGGCCCTGAATAAAATCACAGTCTAAAACCGATACCTGATTCCCCGAATCGATGACCTCCTTGATCAGCTAACGAGGGCCAAATACTTCAACAAGAGTGATCTGAAGTATGGCTACCACTAGGTCCCAATAGAATAGACAGATGTATGGAAGACTTCCTTCAAGTCAAAAGAATGTCTTTTTGAATGGTCGATCATGCCCTTTGGTTTGACAAATTCTCCAGCAAATTTTATGAGGATGATGGATGATATCCTATGACCTTTCACCAATACTTTTGTAGTGGTGTATCTGAATGACATCCTCATCTATAGCAAGACTTGGGTGGAACACTTGCAGCATATTCAGTAGGTTCTACACACCCTACGGCAACACAAACTATATGCAAACTTGGAAAAATGGTCCTTCGACATGGAAAGGGTCCATTACTTAGGCTACATCATTGATTAGCATGGTGTGCATGTGGATCCAGCCAAGATCTAATTCATCCATGACTGGCCATCCCCAACCACACTCACTGAACTTTGAAGCTTCTTGGACCTTGTCAATTTCTATCGCAAGTTCGTGCTGGGATTCTCTCATATCACATGGGCCCTCGGTCAAGTAACCAGGGGTTGCATTAAGGAAACATTTGTGTGGGGCTTGTCCCAACAGCAAGCCTTCGATGAATTGAATAAGCATTTTTTCTCATCCCCGATACTTTCATTACCAGACCTGTAGTATCCCTTTGATATCAAGAAATATGCTTCAGAATATGTTGTGTGCACCGTTCTCACTAAACATGGCCACCCTGTGGTATATCATAGTGAGACACTATCATATGTTGTTCATAAGTACCCTACTTATGAAAAATAAATGTACTCCATTGTGCAAGCCTACCTCCAGTGGAGACATTACATTCTTTGCAAGGAGACAATCATCCACACTAATCACAAGCCACTACAGTTCATGCAGACCCAAGGAAAATTGCAGAATGACTGCCATCAGAACTGGTCAACATACTTATAGTAGTTCCACCTCAACATCAAGTATAAAATAGGAAGTACTAACTGAGTGGTTGACTGCCTTAGATGACCTCCAATCATGGAACTCACCATGGTGCTAAACTTTTGTGTCCACGAGACCTATGGATAGCCCCACCTCTATGAGACAGACCCTGAATTCTCTACCACCTACCAAATGTTGGGTGCCAAATTAGTAGTCACTAATTTCAATCTTCAAGATGGGTTTTTTTGTCATCTAGGCCATCTCTGCGTTCCATAAAGTGAGCATGTGAAGCTGATTTTGGAAGCTCACTACAGTCGGGTGGCAGGACACTTTGGCATCGAAAATATAGTGGCAATGTTACAGAAATATTTCTATTGGCCGAAACTTTAATAGGATATCGGTAAGTATATCAGGTCTTGTACCGCTTGTGCTATTGCAAAACCGACCACTAAGAAATAGGGCATGTACACCCCTCTTCCTACTCCTAACATGTCATGGGAATCCATCTCAATGGACTACATGTCGGGCCTCCCATCCACCAAGAGGGGAAATGACTATGTTTTTTTGGTTGTTGATCACTTTTCTGAGATGGTGATTCTAGCTACCTGTGAGAAGAAGATCATAGTAGAAGCCATTAAACGAGTATGGGTAGATTTTGGGATCCCACAAACCATATTCTCATACCATGATAGTTGATTCCTCAGCTCATTCTAGTGGAGCCTCTGGTCACTATTGGATACCAAGCTCACCAAATCCACTGCCTTCCACCCCCAGAAAGATGGAAAAACCGAGGTCGTCAATCATATGTTAATACATATCCTATGCATGTACAATTAAAAACACTCCGGCACATGGGATGAGAGTCTTCCCTATGTCTAGTATAGCTACAACCGATCCCTGCATAGCTCAACTGGCCACAACCCCTTTCAGGTGGGGTTGGGATTCCAACCATTGGGCCCCATGGATGTTGTACTACCCTTGGTGACCACCTCGGTCGACTCATCCCCTACTCCACTAGAAGTTGACAAAGACACCTAGTTTATTGAGAGGATCTAGCACATCTTCCAATAGATTCAAGATATTCTACATAAGTCTAATGCCAAGTACAAGCAGCACCATGATCAACATTGGGTGCCACATAAGTTTCAGGTGGGTGAAAACTTTTGGTTTCATTTGCAAAAAGAATGTCTTACAGGGTCCCATCAGAATATTTTCCCACTCCTTTATGGGTTGTACACCATCACCAAGGTTGTGGGTGACAATGCTTTTGAGTTCAACATTCCCCCCTTCCTTGGTCTGCATCCAGTCTTCAATATGGCTCTCCTTCAGCCATATCTCCCACCATTATTGGACACCTCAGAGATAGCAAAGCAATTGACACCAACAGAGCTCAACCCTGAATTCTTGAACCAGTAATCCAGTGATCAAATTATGGACACATATATCAAGGGCACTCGATAGCAAAGGATTCGTCTTTATCGAGTCGTTAAAGCAGGGAAGCTCCTGCACCAAGGCAAGTGGCTCACCTGGGGCCAAATTTAGCATAAATTTCCTCATATGATGGGGGAACTGAATGCTATGGAGACCATTTCTTCCTAAGGAGGTAGGATTGATCCAGGTGGATATCATTCGCCACCCACCTACTCCACTAGCTCGAAAAATAGTTTTCCACCTTGGCAGTGTTTCAGCAGTTTTTAGGGTTCCAAACTTTTGGGGTCGTTTTGAGGCCCTCAACGACATTTTTTGGGGATTTGGGGCCCAGGGGAATTCCAAAAGCATTGCCCTAGGCTAGTAAAAAGGTTTTCTCCTCGTTAGAACTTTCCAATGGGATATCGTGCACCTAAAATAGAGATCGTATGCAAAAGTTATGACCCCGAGAAGTTGATGTACTAACTTACCCAAACGAGGCCCACATGACTTTTGGCGCTTCATCTCCTAGGGTTAGGTTTTTAGATGCCTATGTTTTTTACATTCCTCTTTATTGTAAAAGGACTTCAGAGCCTCATTGTAATGATATTCTTGCGAATTAGCACAGCCTTCACATCTCTTCTCAAAGATAAGCCTCCAACATTACAGCAAGCTTGTTTTACATTGCATTTTACAATTTCAACTTATTTCCTTATTGAATAGAAAACCAGTTTTATTGTATCTCTGTTATTTTGTGTTATGAATATTTTAATAATATGTATTCATTTAGTTATGCTCATAAAATCCAGATCAGTGGTATCAGAGCATTCTGCTCCTTGTCATCTTGATGTGTGTCCGCAATGAGGTCAGGGTACAAAGAATTGGGTCTCTAGCTTGTTTCTCTTGAGGACAAAATCTCTCGCATTCCCAAGTACCCTCTCATTTCAGGAGAAAAGAAAGATGGCAGGATAGGAGATCCTTTCAAAATGTTGCTTGAGGAATCCCTCACGCAAAAGAGGAATGAGATGATGGATATTTTCACGCAAATCCTTCAACAGCTACCAACATGCGATGCATGTTCCTCGAGCGGAGGCGCCACCCCCTTAAAGATACAAATCAACTTTGATACTCCTATATTTGAAGGTCAGATAGACCCAAATGTTGTAAACAAGTGGTTGAATCTATTAGAATGGTATTTTTCTATCCATAACTTTTCGAATAGAGAAAATATTACTTTTGCACTCCTCAAAGTTGTTCCCCATCTCAAATATTGGTGGGAAACTTTCTGTGAGTAAGAGGAAACAGCGGAACCCTCATTAATTAAAGTCACAGCCACTTGGGAACCCTTCATGGATTCTATTAAGGAACAATACTACCATGTCAGAAGTTATGATGACTCGTATACCAAATGGACCACACTGCACCAAGAAAGAGATGAAGCATTGTCAGATTTCACAAATATATTCCATACCTTACGCACCAAGATGGGTATCAAAGATTCAGAGCAACATTTTGTGCCCAAGTATCACAATGCTCTGCATAGATATATCCATACCAAAATGGAATTTCTAGACATCTCTTCCTTGGGCACAACCTATCGATATGTCGTCAAAATCGAGTAGAAGCTCAAAAACAAATGTGGAAATTTGGGCTTGGGAACCCCTCACAGCAAAATCCAAGAAAGGGTGGCCCCAACCCATAGAAAAAAGGACAGAGAAAATATGGACAGTATCAGGAAAATCATTCCAAGCCACAAGAAAAGGACATCAGAAAGACAAAGAAAGATATTGAGAAGTGGTGCGACTTCCATAAGATCCCTTAGCATAACACTACTAATTGTTGCTCAAAGAAGTCGTTGGTGGCCAAAATGAAAGCCTCTGAATCAGATGCAGATTCTAACTCTGAGTCTGAACCAGAAAGGGGAAGACAGATCATTGACATGGAACCCAGTGCCACTGTTGCTACCACCAAGCTCCAACCTGGTGAACTAGACGAGCCAGAAGAAGCAGATTGCCTCTTCCATTCACATATGTGGGTAAAAGGCAACCCTCTCCACTTCATTGTTGATAGAAGTAACTAGAAGAACCTCATCTTGGCAGAGGTTGTCAAGTGGTTGGCTATGCCAACAATGCCGCACCGAAAACCCTACACCATTGGATGGCTCTACCAAGGAAGCAATATCTGTGTCAGCCAACAGTTTCGACTGTCGTACAGCATAAATCCCTTCAAAGATGAGGTATTGTGTGATGTTACTCCTCTCGAAGTTTGTAATGTTCTTTTGGTCCAACCTTATTTATGGAAACGTCATGTTGTATATGATTCTAGGCCTCGTAGTGTTATTATTACTTTGAACAGGAAATTATTTAGGATACCCGAGGCAGCCCCTCCTAGTGTTATTTCCATGATCTCTTCCAAGCAATGCAGGAAGGTCATCTCTTAGACCAATAATTTTGTCTTCTTCATGATTCTCTCTCAGAGTGAGTGAAAGATCATTGCCACAACCAAGGCCTCCACA
Source organism: Picea abies (assembly GCA_900067695.1). Lineage (NCBI taxonomy): Eukaryota > Viridiplantae > Streptophyta > Pinopsida > Pinales > Pinaceae > Picea > Picea abies. The sequence continues at coordinate 6,118 of CBVK0105222044.1, read as the reverse complement.
ATCAATCTCTCCACACAAAAGAATAAAGTGGATAAGGTCGTGGAATAATACTCAGATATATTTTCCTCTCCTATCGGGGTACCTCTGCACTACTAAGTCAAGCATCCCATCAATCTGACCCCAGGTGCATCGCTACCCAATGGGCTAGTCTACTGCCACTCTCTGTTAGGAAATGAGGATATCAAGAGGCAGATTCAAGAACTTCTCCACAAAGGGCACATCTTTCCTAGTTCATCTCCTTGTGGGAGCCCAATCGTGTTGGTGCAGAAGAAAGATGGGACCTGGAGACTCTGCATTGATTATTGGGCCCTGAATAAAATCACAGAGTGAAACTGATACTTGATTCCCCAAATAGATGACCTCCTTCATCAGCTCATGGGGGCCAAATACTTCAACAATATTGATCTGAATTCTAGCTACCACCAGGTCCCAATAAAATACAAATATGTATGGACGACAACCTTCAAGTCAAAAGAAGGTATTTTTTAATGGTTGGTCATGCCCTTTGGTTTGAAAAATGCTCCAGCAACTTTTATGAGGATGATGGATGATATCCTATGACCATTCACCAATAATTTTTTAGTGGTGTAACTGGATGACATCCTTATATACAACAAGACTTGGGTGGAACACTTGCAGCATATTCAGCAGGTTATGCACACCCTGTGGCAGCACAAACTATATGAAAACTTCAAAACTGTCTCCTTCGGCATGGACAGGGTCCATTTCTTAGGATATATCATTGATCAACATGGTGTGCATGTGGATTTAGCCAACATCCAGGTCATTCATGACTGGCCAGCCCCAACCACACTCACTAAACTTCGAAGCTTCTTGGGCCTCGCCAATTTTTATCACAGGTTCGTGTTCAGATTCTCTCATATCACTTTTCCGTAAGTATCCTACTTATGACAAAGAAATGTACTCCATTGTGTAAGTCTACTGCCGATGGAGACATTAAATTATTGGCAAAGAGACAGTCATCCATATTGATCACAAGCCACTACAGTTCATGCAGACCCAAGGAAAATTGCATAATGATCACCATCAGAAGTGGTCAACATAATTACAGCAGTTTCACCTCAACATCAAGTATTAAACATGAAGTACTAACCGAGTTGTTTTCTACCTTAGACGACCTCCAGTCACGGCACTCACCATGGTGTTAGACTCTTGTGTCCACGAGACCTCTAGATGGCCCCACCTCTACGAGGCAAACCCTGACTTCTCCACCACCTACCAAATGTTGGGCACCAAATCAGTGACCGCTAATTTCCATCTTTTGGATGGGTTGTTGTGCCATTTGGGCCATCTTTGTGTTCCATCAAGCAAGCATGTGAAGTTGATTTTGGAAGCTCACTAAAATTGGGTGGTAGGACACTTTTGCATCGAAAAGGCAATGGCAGTGCTACAGAAATATTTCTATTGGTTGAAACTTCGACAAGATGTCAGCAAGTATATCAGGTCTTGTACCGCTTGCACAATTGCCAAACTAACCACTAAGAAACAAGGATTGTGCACCCCTCTTCCTACTCCTAATATACCATGGGAATCCATCTCAATGGACTACATGTCGGGGCTCCCATCCACCAAGAGGGGAAATGACTGTGTTTTGTGGTTGTTGATCGATTTTCCAAGATGGCAATTCTAGCCACCTACAAGAACATCACAGCAAAAGCCACTGCCAAGCTCTTCTTTGAAAGAGTATGGGTACATTTTGGGATCCCACAAACCATTATCTCAGACCGTGACAGTCAGTTCCTCGGCTCATTTTGGTCGAGCCTCTAGTCATTGTTGGATACCAAGCTCACCAAATCCACTGCCTTCCACCCCCAGAAAGATGGCGAAACCAAGGTCATCAATCATATGGTCATACATATCTTGTGCATGTACAATTAAAAACACCCCCACACATGGGATGAGAGTCTTCCCTATGTCCAGTATAGCTACAATCAATTTCTTCATAGCTCAACTAGCCACAGCCCCTTTCAGGTGGGGTTGGGATTCTAACCATTGGGCCCCATGGATGTTGTACTAGCCCTGGTGACCACCTCGGCCGACTCATCCCCTACTCCACTAGAAGTTGACAAAGTCACCCAGTTTATTGAGAGGATCTAGCACATCCACCAACAGGTTCAGGATATTCTACATAAGTCTAATGCCAAGTACAAGCAGCGCCATGATCAACATCAGGTGCCACATAAGTTTCAGGTGGGCGACAAATTTTGGTTGCATTTGCAGAAAGAACACCTTACAGGGCCCCATCATAAGATTCTCCCACTTTTTTATGGCTCATACACCATCACCAAGTATGTGGGTGACAATGCTTTTGATCTCAACATTCCCCCCTTCCTTTGTCTGCATGCAATCTTCAACATGGCTCTTCTTTGACAATATTTCCCACCATTATTGGACACCTCAGGGATAACAGAGAATTTGACACCAAGAGAGCTCAACCCTGACTTCATGTAACAGGAATCCAGTGATCAAATTGTGGACACACAAATCAAGGTCACTCGACAGCAAAGGATTCAGCTTTATTGACTCGTCAAAGCAGGAAAGCTCCTGCACCAAGGCAAGTGGTTCACCCAGAGCCAAATTCAACAGAAATTTCCTCATCTGATGGGGGAACTCAATGAAATGGAGACCATTTACTCCTAAGTAGGTATGATTGAACTAGGTGGATATCGGTGTCCAGCCACCTATTCCACTGGCTTGAAAAACAAAAATCCACCTTGGGAGTTTTTCGGCAGTTTTTTGGGTTCCAAACTTTCGGGGTCGTTTTGAGGCCCTAAACGACATTTTTTGGAGATTTGGGACCCATGTGATCACTTGTTGCATTGCCTTGGGCCATTTGAAAATTTTTCTTCTCAATTATACCTTTCCAATGGGATATTGTGTGCCTAAAACGGAGATCGTATGCAAAATTTACGACCCCGAAAAGTTGATGTACTAACTTACCCAAACGAGGCCCATGTGACTTTTGGCGCTTCATCTCCTAGGGTTATGTTTTTAGATGTATAGGGTATTTTACATTATTATTTATTGTAAAAGGCCTTTAGAGCCTCATTGTAATGATCTTGCTAATGAGCGTAGCCGTCACATCTCTTCTCAGAGATAATCCGCCACCATTCCAGCAAGCTTGTTTTCCACTGCATTTTACAGTTTCAGCTTATTTCCCTATTGAATAGAAAACCAGTTTTAATGTATCTATGTTATTTTGTGTTAAGAATATTCTAATAATATGTATTCATTTCATTCTTCTCATAAAATATAGATTAGTGGTATCAGAGCGGTCTTCTCCTTTTAGTCTTAATGTGTGTCCCTAACGAGATCAGGGTACAAAGAATTGGGTCTCAAGCTTGTTTCTGTTGAGGAAAAAATATCTCACACGCAATCCTTTGGCGGCTACCAACAGGTGACGCATCTTCCTCGAGCAAAGTAACTTCCCCCTTCAAGGTACAAATCAACTTCGATATTCCTATATTTGAAAGTCAAATAGACGCAAATGTTGTAGAAAAGTAGTTGAATCTACTAGAAGGGTATTTTTTTGTCCATAACTTTTCGAATAGAGAAAATACCACTTTTGCACTCCTCAAATTTGTTCCCCATGTCAGAGATGTTATTAAGGAACAATACTACCCTATCAAAATTTATGATGACTTGTATACCAAAAGGAACACACTGCACCAAGAAAGAGACCAAGCAGTGCCAAAGTTCACAAATATCTTCCATACCTTGCACACCAAGTTGGGTATCAAAGATTTAGAGCGACATTTGGTGCTCAATTATCACGGTTCTCTGCATAGATACATCCATACCGAAATGGAATTTCTAGACATCTTGTCCTTGGGCTTTGCCTACCGATATGGCGTCAAAATCAAGCATAGGCTCAAACAAAAGATGTGACAATTGTTGATTAAGGTTGGTTGTCATTGATGTCAACCCTTGAAGAAAGATCGGTAGCACAAAGGTTTGGGTAATGAACCCAATTTTGTTTGATGTAAAGATGACTCATTATTGTCTTTTCATGTTTGATAATAAGTACAAATGGATGAACTCCAAAGTGGTCCCCTTATGGTGAAATCCCTCACGGTAAGATGCTTTGCGGATTGAGTTATCCTAGAAGTATGGTTAGAGAACCCATGCTTATTTGTGGAATAATAAGATTAAGGTTAGTGAATTTTTCCATGAAACTATCCTATATGGATATTTATTTTCATGCCATTTCTAGTGGTATGTGGAACGTGACATAACTCTTCACGGTTAGAGAGTTATGGCCATGAGAAGTTGGGGAACCCAGGTTTGGGTAATGAACCCAAGTTTGTTTGATGGATAATGGTATGAGTTTTGATATGTTTTCAGGTAAAACTATTTTATATGGATATCAAATGTCATTCCATTTCTGGTGGTATGTGGAACGTCACATAACTCCTCACGGTTTGAGAGTTATGGCCTTACGAAGTTGGAGGACCCTCATATGTCATCTAGAAGCCCCAAAAGGTCAAAGTATAATAAAGTGAAGTGATGAGTGTACTATAATTCAAATTGAATACAAAATAAATTATTTAAATAAAAAATTAAATGGAGAATTTAGAAGTGAGTTAACCCTAAAATAAGGAAAGTGGGCAAAGTGACCTAGAAGATGTTTTT
>CBVK0105222026.1:0-11708 GCA_900067695.1 Picea abies | reverse complement strand
ATTGATCGTTTAAAAAAAAAAAAAAAATTTAACAGAAACAATTATTTTTGTATTAAAAAAGGAGCTGCAACATATGTTGAATCGATAGAGATTTACATATATATCAAAAATGAAGGCCAGTTGGCTAAAAAGAGAAATTTCATGATATGTCCATTCAAAAATCTCTTCTTGTGCATGAAAAATGTTATCCTTATGCCATGTATAGATTCTTACAAACGAGTGCAAAACAAAGCATAGCATAAAAACCTGATTAATTTAGCTTAAGAGTGGTGTCCACTATCTCTGCTTGTTTTGATTCCTTGAGCTACTCATGTTGGGGATGAATTTCTTGATCCACTTCTTGAGGTGCCATGGAGTTGTGTGAAGAGACAGGAGGTTGTAGGATTAGGAGTTGTTGCACCAGGGCCTGGTGAAATTCTTTGTTCTCCTGCTAGAGTGAACAAATTTGTATGGTCCATCTATTTATTTGTTTTAGAATAATGGTCACTTCCTTGTCATGTCTCTAGCATTGTTCCTCTAGTTTAGATTCAATCTGAGTGAATTTACCTTTCTAGAATTCCAATTCGCATTGTTGTGCCCTCACAATTTCCTTAATTACCCTGGATTTGTAGGTTGAGCATTGACATGGTGCTTTGTTGTGCCTCCACATTCTTTTCCCAAAAACATTGCACACAAGATAAGCACTGATACATTCATACAGTTAGATGGAGATCGAATTCCGATTGTGATAACATAAAATGCCTGAACTGAATGGAGAATGAAGCCTGATGTTCGTGCTTATGTTGTTTAAATTAGTGAGGTGATGTGATTCGTGCACGTCCTTGCAGTTCTACATGATGAAACATCGTGAGAGATAGTACGAATGCTTGCTTCCTAAATTCCCCATTCCATATACAGTGACTCCAACTATGAATTAAAGGAAAAAACGAGTGAATGATGTGGTAAGTGCTAGGTGGGACATCGGGTTGATTGAGGGAAGTGGTGTAGTGTCATGTTTCTGTTTAATGACATATGTTTTCCAATTGTGGTGTGGGTGGTCAAATCATCACACTATTTTTATCCAAATGTTGCAAACTAAGGTAAGAAGTGAGTTGAGCAAACCCCATTAAATGTAATTTTCCCTTGCTCTAGGGATTGAGCCTCTTTAGCTAGTGCATCAGCCAAGTTGTTTAGGTGGAGATGAACATGGTAATATTCAATAGAATGAAATTTCTCCCCTTGTATAATTATTTGCTAGTTTTTTTGTAGACTAAGGTGCTTGCATTTGTGAGGGTTTTGAAGGCCATTAATGACCAATTATGAATCCTCAACTACAATAAGGTCATTATTATGATCTTCCCCTATAATTTTTAATCCCATATAAAATTCCAATGCCTCAACTTGATTTTTGGAAGAGTATACTAAGCCCCAATCAAAATAAAGCACCTATGATCTCTTAGAGTCATAGAGCACTCCCCTGCACCCGTCGCCCCTTCAAAAAACCATTATTACTTGGAATTTTCAATATGAATAAACCAACTTTATTTATTTCAAGCTCCAGTTTTTTATGGAAGACCAATGTGCTTTTTACTCCTCTGTTAGGTCTGTGGGATAGAGGTTTTATTTTTGATCATCTTGTTTTCAATCCATCTCACCCCTCAATGAAATTTTATTTGGGTCAAGAAATCATGGACCACGGAGATATCTTGGAATTGAGAAGAACATTGTGAAGGCATGAGGAATCTATCTAGTGTAACAAAATCTCCTTGTTCTCGGTGACATCAAAAGTTCATGAGAATGAACATCAATGTGCCTCTTGGCATGTGACAATCATGAACCTATTAGTCCAACAATGATAAAATATAAATGTCCTAGAAGAAGAATGTAGCATGTTAAGAAACTTAGCACTCAATCATAGCAAAGACTCTCTTTCTTCAGCCTCAAACAATATGATGTCTATCAATTATGTTCAAGAATAATTCAAAGAAGAGGAAATTGTTCACGAGTTGAAAGAAGCCATGGACATTGAGAAGTAGGATTTTCTCCCATTGAATATTGGTCAAGAGGAGGCAATCAATCAACATGTATTTTGTTGGTTTTTATATTTTTTAAAGTTATTAGAATACTAGGATTTTTTGTTAAGTTGATCACTTGCAAGAAAGGTTGGGATGTAATAATTTTACTCTGTAGAAAACTCTCTTATGTAGTCTCTAAGAGATACTTTTTTTTCAACAACCTCTGCATCAATCATTTTTATATGATCATTGTTAACTTGACTACAACTTTTTTTTAATATAATATTTTTCTCAATTTCAATTTTTTTTTGAAAGATATGAATAAACCAACTCTACTTGATATGAGTATTAGATTTTTAGTTAATGGTGCCTCAACAATGCATACACATGTATATCAAGTGTCTCACTTAAACCTTCCCATTAGAAATCATGTGTGTCCCCTTTAATTTAGTTTTGGTGGCTTCTTTAACTTGGGTGATTAATATATACTTGTATAGTGATTTTAGTTGTAAACCATGAGCCTATCACAATTAGTTTGTGTTTGATTGTGAGATATTTTTGTTCAAGTATATTTAAGAATGTATCACAATTAGTTTATGTTTGATTGTGAGATATTTTTGTTCAAGTATATTTAAGAATGTATAGATAACACATCCTAAAATTTTTGAGTTAGTTTAGCAATAAAAAATGTTAGGTTGATTTTGGCTTAGTCAAGAGTGGTTAGGTTAACCTTGATTTGGTCGGTGATGGGTTTACCATTGGTAATTTATAGGTCTATTGATCCAAAAATGAAAGGTATTAATAAAAAATTGACATTAACTTGATGCTCATGAATTATTAAAGAGTTCAACCATCATAAAAGATGCTACAAATAAGAGAAGATAACATCAATAAGAAAGAGAAATAGACACAAAGAACTTGTTAACGGATTTCACCAATGTGTGGCTACATCTCGGGGCCCGCTTCCAGGTGGAGGACCGCTTTATTGATCTTTAATGCTCAAGTTCTCTTTACAATGGCTCTTTGTTGTTACAAACATGCTTCTGATATGTTGTACATGACCTCCTTGTGTAGATGCACACATGAATCAACAATATCCTCTCAAAACATGACTCAATGCCCCTCAAAACATGAGAAATGGGCCATTAGCTCAAGCTTCTCTTCACATTCCTTGCATACAAAAAGTACCCTCACAAGCTCAGAGGGCCTGGTTTATATATTTTTTAGGCAGCTATTGAAGCTCAACTTCCCACAAATATATAGCCTCTTTTTGGGATCAAATCCCCCTCCAAATGGCCAAGAAATCTCCAAAAATGCCCAATCTGGGCCAAAACTATAGCAAAATATCCACTATGTTACAAAAAATCAAATTTAGCCCCTAAAGGTTGGGTGCACGCCCCCTTTCTAGGTCATGTGGGTCCATATGGCCAAGCACCATCCCACAGGAGTGCTACGCACTGCCCCCTCCTCTGTTAACTCTTGATTGCATGGTGCCATCGATGGAACCGAGGGCCCGATCGGACGGATAGGCCCCCCGCCAATCGGCCCTGGCCTGGGGTCACTACCCTGGTCTCATGGAGTGGTTGAGTGCTATTCTGTGGCCCTCACACCATACCTTATCCTTGTAGTGTACGCACCCAGGTGCTTAACTATGGGTGTATGGTAAGTAACAAAACCACGGGCTGGGGCTAGACTCCAACCCTTTTCGCCTCCGCCCATAAACCAAGGTAAGTTTAAATATTAAAATACGCCTTTGGTTAATAAGCACCACATTAGGTGGGTTGGTAACCCGGCCTTGCCCAAGACGTTCCCCCATGCCCGAAGGTCGTGGGGTCGACTCTGGTGGAGTCCAAAACCTTTTTACAATAGAAAACCAACGACAAGGTGCCACGTAGCACCATTTAACTCGCCCACGACGGTGACACTTGTCAAGCGCTGAATGGACTACGTCTGCCACACCTGCCCATTCAGCATGCCACTCCTCTACCACGTCATTGTATGATCATCTGCCAGGTGTCACCTCTAGATGATGCCATGTCAGCATGATGACATCAACATGATGTCATGCTAACGTAAGCGTTGACTTTTTGCATGTTGAGTGTTGACTTTTTGTCTGTTTGGAAATTTGACTAGAGTGCAATAAATTTTGCATACGGTGTCTGTTTGAGGAAGTAAATATATGGTCAGAATCAATGCGACGAGACAGATGCAATGGAATTCGTTTTGTCCAATTCCGAGAAATTTTATTTTTGAGCATTTTCTGGACTTAAGGATCCTCTTGGATCAATCCTCCCCACTTGGAAACTTTTGGACCACCAAAAGTCTGATATCAGTTGGTAAATAAGTGAGGATATTGTGCCCACACTTTTCTGATCTCCATCCACTTGGCCTGACTTGGATTTGTGCCCTTCAATCCCACTCGAAGCTACTCCACATCATCCCTGCAAGAAGTAGGAACTCTTTTGTCCAAAATGGTGTATTCCTGCAACTCATTCATATACCCAGGAGCAAAATATTCTATGGAAGGAATCTGAACGTTCTCTCCTTGATTCTTGATCATAGGAGGCTCATACAATCTCAAGTTTTCCACATTTACAACTGAATAAACTTGCATATATGGAGGCAATTCTAACCGGAAAGCATTAGAACCAATCTTGTCTAAAATTTTGAAAGGACCATAACAAATTGGTTTTAGATTTTTACCTTCTCCTTGAAATCTTTCTTTGCTGATGTATAACCATACTTGATCTCCCACTTTGAACTGATGATCAACTTGATGCATGTCATGTCCCGCCTTGTACTTGGCTTGACTTTTCTCCAATTGTTATTGTACCGCCTGATGAATCAATTGGATCCGTTGAATGAACTTTGTAGCCCTGTCCACATCATTGTGTCTGTCTGCTGCAATGTATTTCCCAAAGACAAAATCCAAAGGAGATTTTGGCAAGTATCCCAAACATGTTTCAAATGGAGATATCTAAGTAGAAGAATGCTTGGCTCGATTATACGCATGTTGCACATACCACAAATGTTCATCCCAAAGCTTAGCATGTTTGTTGCAATATGCCTGAAGCAGATGCACTATTGTTTTGTTCACCACCTTTGTATGCCCGTCCATCTGTGGATGAAATGTTGTTCTCTTCTTTAGTCTGGTGTCCATAAGTTCCCACAAGCTTGACCAAAATTTCCCCAAAAACCTGGAGTCTCTATCAAATACAATAGAAGTAGGTAACCCAAAATGAACCCATACATTTTCAAAGAACATTTGTGTTGTTTGTTCAGCTGTGACTTGATTTTTACAGGGAATTAGAACACACGTCTTGCTGAACCTATCCACAAATACATATAAGTAATCATGACCTTTTCTAGACATAGGTAATCTCCCCACAAAATCCATAGATACACTTTCCCATGGTCTAGAAGGAATAGGAAGTGGAGTGTACAATCCTAGCTTTCTGTTACTTGGTTTGCTTATTGCACACATAGTACATCCTTTTACATACTTGGACACAGTTTCATGCATTCGAGGCCAATGACAAACCTTTGTAACCGAGCAATTGTTTTGTCTCCACCAAAATTTCCTACTATAAGAGAAGTATGTGCCTCCCTGATTACATGGACTCTTTCACTTTCTAGAATACATAACTTGCCCAAATGATACAAAAGTTTGTCTTTAATATGATAATTCAATTCTTCTGCTCTTTTACCATGACTTAAAGTTGCATAGACTTCCTTAAAATCTTTGTCCACAACATATTGTTCAATGTAACTTTCATGAGTAATTGAATTGTGCTTAAGGATTGTAGCAATTGTACTAGGAGGTCTTGATAACATATCAACAACTTTATTATGAATGCCTTTTTTATATCTGATGACCAAATGAAATTGTTGTAAAAACCCCATCCATCTAAAATGCCTTGATTGTTGTAGCTTAGTTTGTGATTGTAGATACTGTAATGGTTGGTGATCAGTATGTATTATTGTTTCTTTTCCCATTAAGTAATGTTTCCACTTTTTAACACTTTGTACTAAATCATTCAATTCTTTATCATAGGTTGGATAGTTAATTACTGTTGTAGTGAAGGTCTCATAATGATAGCATATGGGATTTATGTGTTGCATCAACACTGCCTCCATGGCCTAGTCACTTGCATCGGTTTCAATTTCAAATGACTGTTGGAGATCTGGCAATGCTAGAACAAGAGTTGTACTAATCTTCACTTTCGAAGTGTCGAAATCCTTTTGTTGGCTTCCTCCCCACTGGAATCCCCTTTTCACACTTGTCAAATCATGTAAAGGAGCTGCGATTAGAGAGAAGTTTGCAATAAACTTCCTCCAATATTGTGTTTCCCCCATGACCTCAATTTTAGAGGGATCAATCTTCAGTTCTCCACCCCCTACAATGTAGCCCAAATATACAAGAGATGTTTTTCCAAATTCACATTTTGACAACTTTACAAAAAGTTTCTCTCTCTGTAACACTAAAAGTATATACCTAACATGTTGGACATGCTCTTCCCTGGTCCTACTAAAAATAAGAATATCGTCTAAGTAGACTATTACAAAATCATCAATGAATGGCCTGAATACATCGTTCATTACCCGTGTAAAAGTAGCAGGTGCATTAGTAAGTCCAAATGGCATCACTAACCATTCAAATAATCCTTGTTTTGTTTTAAAAGAAGTTTTCCATATATCATGTTCAACAACTCTAATTTGATGGTAACCACTTCTTAAGTCTAACTTAGTAAAATAAACCACATTTTTCAATTGATCTAATAAATCATCAATGCGAGGAAGAGGGTAGCTGTTTTTTATCGTGATCTTGTTCAAGGCTCAGAAGTCCACGCTCATGAGCCATGTGCCATCTTTCTTTGGCACCGAGATGATAGGTGACCCACATGGAGAATCACTTGGTCTGATAACCCCTTTTTCAATCAAATCTTGTACCTGTTTCTTTATCTCTGCATTTTCCAAAATTGATAACCTGTACATTCCAGTGTTAGGAAGAGGAACATCCTATTGAAACTGCATCTCATGTTCAACTTGTCATTTTGGAGGTAATCCTTTTGGGACTTGAAATATATCATCATAGTTAGAAAAAATTCTAACTAAGTCATCTTTCAACTTTGGATCACAATCTTTGAAAGTATCAATTACGATAGTTTCCTTTTCTTTTACAACCATTAGTAAATATCTTTTACTGACATTCATTTGCCCTGAGTTGATTAGTGATAGATTCAATTTCTTCTGATGAGCCCTTACAACATATTCTTTTCCATCTTTAGTTAATTGATACTTGTTGTCTTCACGATAAAATATTTCCTTTCTATCATACATATATGGACTCCCAAGTACAATACCACATATATCTAGTGGAACCACATCTAACTCAACCTCATCTATAAATTGTGAATTGATAGCAAACTTTAGGACACATTGTTTATTCATGTGCAACTAATTATCATTATGAATCCATCCTAAAGGATATGGTTTCTTATGAGGTTTAGTAGTTAATCCCAAATTTTTAACAATTGTCTCTGATATCAAGTTTACTTGTGAGCCACTGTCAAAGAGAGTATCATTTTTTGTATGTTTGGAAATTAATCTTATGTGAAAAATTTATGTTCGTTTGATCTCATCAAATTCATTATCAACTTTTAAAGACTGAACTGAAGAAATTGTACTAGCTTCGGAATTTTTACCTTTGATTCCTGTGACTGTGACCTTAGTCTCATCTCCCGAATTGGACCCCAAGTCTGTTTGAGCTATTGCAGTAGTCTTTGGCTTCCCTTTATTTCCAAACTTTGCTAGTTTCAATTCTAGGTGAAGGATCCAACAACGATCCTCACTATGGCCTTCTTTCTTACAATGAATGCATGTAGGTTTTTCCTTCTTCATTGTATTAGTCTTTTTCCCTTTAAACTTCTCTTTACCCCTGCCTTTGAATTTTCCTTCAGTAGGTTTAAATGGTTTTACAAAATCAACATTACATTCTTGCCTCTAGATTCAAGATGAGTCGCTTGCACACACACCTCATCTAAGCTAGTTGGATTAAAAATAATAATGGTATGTCGTAAAAATATATGCAAACCACTTATGTACTTAAGCAATGTCTCTTGAGTATCCAATGGTATTCCCAACAATAAATCTCTTTTTCAAAACTCCTGTGTATAAATTTGAACAGTTTGTCCTTTTAACTACCTAAAGTTCTGCCATGACATGATAGCTTGTTGCATATAAGCTAGAGGATAAAATTGCTTTCGTAATGCAGATGTAAAATCAAGCCATGAAGAGAGAGTCTTACCAAACTTTTTAAGATCTTGTTTTGTCCTGCTTTCCCACCACACAAGGGTGGTTCCTCCCATTTTGAGACTAGCGAGCTGGATCATAGTCTCCTCATCTATGATTTTATGTATCCTGTAATACACTTCAATTTGTCTTATCCAATTATATAACTTTTCTACATTTAGTTCCCCATCATACAAAGGTAACTCAAACTTAACATCAAGCTTTAATAAAGACATGTCAGACTTATGCTTATGTGTATGCTTTTGTATAGTATGTGTAGTAGAATGAGAACTAGCATTTGAAGTAGAACTCGAAGAAGAAGGAGAAGAAGGTGGTGAAGGTGGTGAAGGAGGAGGATTTGAAGATTCTCCTTTTCCTTCACTTTTCCCCTTCATAAAAGGTTCTCCTAGAACAGGTTTCTTTCTCTCCAATAAATCATCATATAACACTTTGACCATTTCTGACATGGAGAAAAATGCTTCTTCAAAATTTCTAGTTCGTGGAGAAGTTTCTTCTTTGGTTGCCATTCTTTTCTTCCTCAACACTCGTTCTATCTCTGAAATGAATTCATACAATGATCCTTCTCCTCTCTGAGATTTGGATCTTGTGAGCAGTCAATCCTGCACTTGTTAAACCTTCCAACACAACCAAAGCTCTGATACCAAAATACTTGATCCAAAAATGAAAGGTGTTAATAACAAATTGACATTAAATTGATGCTCATGAATGATTAAAGAGTTCATCCATCATAAACCATGATGCAAATAAGAGAAGATAACATAAATAAGAAAGAGAAATAGAAACAAAGAACTTATTAACGAAGTTCACCAATGTGTGGCTATGTCTCCGGGCCCGCTTCCAAGTGGAGGACCGCTTTATTAATCTTTAATGCTCACATTCTCTTTACAATGGATCTTTGTTGTTACAAATAGGCTTTTGATCTATTGTACAAGACCTCCTTGTGCGGATGCACACATGCCTCAACAATCTCCTCTCAAAACATGACTCAATGCCCCTCAAAGCATGAGAAATGGGCCATTAGCTCAAGCTTCTCTTCACATTCCCTGCATACAAAAAGTACCCTCACAAGCTCAAAGGGCATGGTTTGTATAATTTTTAGGCTCAGTTATTGAATCCCAACTTCCCACAAAGATATGACCTCTTTTTGGGATCAAATCCCCCTCAAGAAGAAGGAGAAGATGGTGGTGAAGGTGGTGTAGGAGGAGGCTTTGAAGATTCTCCTTTCCCCTCACTTTTTCCCTTCAATAAAATTTCTCCCAAAACTGGTTTCTTTCTCTCCAATAAATCATCATATAACACTTTGACCATTTCTAACATGGAGAAAAATGCATCTTCTAGCTTCTTGGTTCGTGGAGAAGTTTCTCTTTCTGAAGCCATTATTTTCTTCCTCAAGACTCATTCTATCTCAGGAATAAATTCAGCCAATGATCCTTCTCCTCTCCAAGATTTGGATCTTGTGAGCATCCAATCCTGCACTTGTTAAACCTTCCAAAACAAACAAAAGCTCTCATACCAAAATACTTGATCCAAAAATGGAAGGAATTATTAACAAATTGACATTAACAAGATGCTCATGAATGATTAAAGAGTTCAGCCATTAATAATCATGCTGCAAATAAGAGAAGTAAACAGCAATAAGAAAGAGACAAAGACAACAAGAACTTGATAACGGAGTTCACCAATATGTGGCTATGTCTCCGAGCTCGCTTCCAAGTGGAGGACCTCTTTATTGATATTCAAATGCTCAAGTTCTATTTAAAATGGCTCCTTGTTGTTACAAATAGGTTGTTGATCTGATATACAAGACCTCATTGTGCATATGCACACATGCCTCAACAAACTCCTCTCAAAACATGACAAAATTCCCCTCAAAACATGAGAAATTGGCAAAAACTCCAACTCTTCTTTACACTCCCTGCATACAAAGTCCCCTCTCAAGATCAATAAGCCTAGTTTATATAGTTTTTAGGCTCATTTGGGGAAGACCAACTTCCCACAAAGATATGGCCTCTTTTTGGGATCAAATCCCCCTCCAAATGACCAAGAAATCTATATGGCCTCTTTTTGGGATCAAATCCCCCTCCAAATGACCAAGAAATCTCCAAAAACGCCCAATCTGGGCCAAACTATAGGCAAAAAGACCCACCTGTGTAACAAAATCAAACTTATCCCCTTAGGGTTGGGTGCATGCTCCAGAATAGGGTCACATGGCATATAATGTGGCCAAGCTCTAGCCCTTAAGGCCTCTGCGCTGGCCCTTAGCCCACATTCATAGGTCACATGGCAAACATTAATAGAACTGCGCCCCAACAAATGTGCCTAGGATGTGGTCACAGCCCCGAAACGTATGGTAGACAGGTGTTGGAATCGTGGTTCCTTTTGTTGAATGGTAGTGGAGCGCCCCTTTGAAAATTGTGGTCACATATATATCCACAAGCCCGCGGGTTGGGGCTAGGCCCTAGCCCCCTTCTGCCTTCAATTTTACGTAAATCACTTTAAATAATATAAAATGGGATTGTATGAAGTACCAAATATGGCGCATTGGATATCGGACCTTTCCCAAGGAATTTCCTCTACCAACGGGTCATGGGGTCGAATTACATGAGCTCCAATATGTTTTTCCCAACCAACAAATGATGGGGTGCCACATGGTATCCCACGTCTAGGCCACGTGCCCCCCTTTCATTGGTCCACGAATGTACCACTTGTCGAAGCGGGATTGGTCCATTGTCATCTGCCCAGTTAGCCTGTTGTTGTGTTGCCACGTGTCTCAATGATACATCATCATGATGATGTTAGCATGATGTCATGCTGACATCAACATTGACTTTTTTTCTTGTTGACTTTTTACTTGTTTGGGAAAACAATCATAGTACGATCACTCTCGCATACGGTGCTTGTTTGAGGAATTAAATATATGTACGGAATCAGCGCGATGAGCTGGTTGCAATGGAATTGATTTCATCCAATTCTGGGAAATTTCATTTTTGAGCATTTTCTGGACCTGGGGAGCCTCTTGGATCAATGATCCTTGACCTTCCATATAATGGAAATGCTCCGAATTGGCCCTTCAGTTCCACTTGAAGGATATAAATGGGCCAAATACGAGCTATGTAAAAGAGAAGCATAATTCAACTTTGAGAGAAAAGTTACTCTAGAGAAATTATTCACTTCATATTGAGTATGCATCCCTTTATCCTTTTAAGTATGAACACATTGTTTAGCCCCCAAGCTCTTCCCTGCATGATTGAGAACCTCATTTTCTCTCTTATATTAGCTTTCCTTTGGTGGAGGATTGAAGTGGTGGAGGCCCAACTGAAAGGGACTTAGTTTCTAAGTTCTGAACCGTGCTGACATGGAAGTTTGTAATTCATTCACTTCTGTTGATTACATTTTAATAGA
>CBVK0105222004.1:0-24903 GCA_900067695.1 Picea abies | reverse complement strand
TCACTCTATGTCGGGAACATATCGTGACCGTCGGATTTCCTAACTACAAATGCATACTAATGAATACTAAAGAAACACACTATAAAACACACTTTTACCTAACAACACAGTAGACCAAGTAGATCTTACTGACTCCTAAGTGTCTAAATACCCTAACATCCCCCCTTAAGAACAACTTGGGATAGGATTGAAGGATTTACAATAGTGACACAATAGGAGAAGGAAGGATGCATTAGAGCCTATCCCCCCTTAATGAAAACTTCATGAACTCCTAACATGGATCGAAGTTTGGAAAACTTCGCTTCTATAAGAGACTTTGTGAAAATGTCTGCAACTTGATCTTCTATAGGGAAAAAGAGCACTTCAATAACTTGATCATGAATGAGTTTTCTGATGAAGTGCATGTGTAGCTCGATGTGTTTGTTGTGTTGATGTTGAATTGGGATTTTGGTGAGCTTGATAACACTCTGATTGTCACACCAAAGGCTGGTCAGATGCGGGTGCTGGAATCCAAACTCTGAAAGGATCTGTCGAAGCCACAGGGCTTCCTGACTTGCATTTACCGCTGCTCAGTACTCTGCTTCTGCTGAAGAAAGTGCAATAGCCTATTGTTTCTTACAGGCCCAAGTGACAGGTCCTGAACCAAGGCTAAAAACATAACCTACAGTAGACTTCCGATCATCGAGGTCGTCAGCCCAATTTGAATCAGTGAAACCAACCAATAAGGGAGTCCCCCCTAAACTGTAATGTATCATGAACTGAATTGTACCACGAACATAATGAAGTATCCTTTTAGCTACTTTCAAATGGATTTCATGGGGTGTTTGCATATATCGAGCAACAAGACCAACAGCAAAGGAAATATCAAGACGGGTATGAGTCAAGTATAAGAGGCTACCAACTAACTGACGATACAGGGTGGCATCAACTTCAGGAGAAGTACAGGTGGTAGAAAGATTGACTCCATACTGGAAGGGAGAAGGGGTTGGTTTACAATCATCCATGTGAAAGTGACGAAGAAGGTCACAAGCATACTTAGACTGGGAAAGAAAAATTCCTTCATTGGTTTGCAAAACTTGGAGGCCAAGGAAATAGTGCAAAAATCCTAAGTCTGTCATTTCAAATTTCTTCTTAAGGCTGGTTTTCACATGGTTTAAAAGTTTTGAGTCACTACCAGTAAGGATAAGGCCATCAACATAAAGGACAAGGATTATGAGATGGCTTCCTACTTTCTTGGTATAGACATTAGGATCAGAATGGCATCTAGAGAACCCAGTGGCAATAAGAAAGATATCCATTTTGGCATACCAAGCTTGGGGAGCTTGCTTGAGACCATAAAGAGATTTTTTGAGGTGACAAACAAGGCTAGAGTCATTCTGGACATTACCAGGAGGTTGTTCCATGTAGATTTCTTCTTGCAAATCTCTGTGCAAGAAGGCGGATTTAACATCCATCTGATGGACCTCCCATTTATGTGAGGCAGCAAGGGCAAGAAAAAGGCAAATGGAATTCATTTTTTCTACAGGGACAAAGGTTTCATTATAGTAAATTCCTTCAACTTGGGAAAATCCTTTGGCAACTAACCAAGCCTTGTGTCTTTCAACACTTCCATATGATGCATACTTAGTTCTGTAGAGCCATTTGCATCTAACAAGTTTTCTTCCTTTTGGAGGAGGTACAAGATCCCAAGTATTGTTTGCCATTAAAGAATGATACTCTTCATTCATTGTTGTATCCCAATCTGGATGACTTGAAGCTTCTTCAAATGTCTCTGGATCATGAGTTTCTAAAACTTGATCCAAAATAGAAGAGGCTCGTTGGAACTGGGAACATGTATTACGTTGATCTAAGGATCACCGACAAGATCACTAGTTGCTTCTCGTGTTGAACAAACCCATCGAGAAAGTGGTGGAGCTAGTGCTGGTTCAGGTTCAAAGGACTCATCTGGAGGAGGGTGAGCAGGTGGAGGTGGTTTTTCATCCTCACTGTCATCATCTAAAGAAGAAACCAAATCATATGAAGGCACAAACACCGAAGATTGCTCGCAGGCCGAAGAAGGCACAATCGTCGAATTAAGCTCGCAGGCCAGGAGATTTTCATCAAATTTAACATCTCTTCTAATAATAATTTCATTACAATGTGATTGAAGAAGTCTATAACCTTTGACATCTTCAGAATAACCAACAAATATACACTTCTCACTTTTAGGCTACAATGCTTTCCTTTTCTCATCAGGAATGTGAGCCCATGATATATTGCCAAATACACAGAAGTGACTTACATTTGGTTTAATTTTAGTCCAAGATTCTTTCGGTGTTATATTTTTAAGAGCCTTTGTGGGAGTGTGATTGACTATGTAATTTTCACAGTTGATTCCTTCCACCCAATACTTTAGAATTAATCCCTTAGATTAGATCATACAATTAGCCATTTCTTTTAATATGCGGTTTTTTCTCTCAACAACACCATTTTGTTGTGGTGTATATGGAACAGTCTGTTGCATTTGGATGCCCTGTGTAGTGCAGTAACTTGTAAAATTATTTTTCACATATTCGCCTCCATTATCTATTCTTAACTTTTGAATTTGATGTCCAGATTGCTTTTCTACAAGGGCCTTGTAGGCCAAAAACTTGTCAAAAACCCCGCTCTTAAGTTTTAAGAAGTAAACCCAAGTACGTCTGGAAAAATCATCAATGAAAGTTAAGAAACACTTGCATCCAGAAAAGGAAGGAGATGAAAGTGGACAACACAAATCATTGTGAACAAGCTGTAAAGGGCCTGAGGCGTGCCAAGAGGCACGTTTGTCAAAACTATCTCGATGATGTTTACTGAGAACACAACCGGCACAAAAACCATCTTTGCATGAAACAAGACGAAGACGAGGCACCATCTGTTGATTACATAGTTGTTGCAATGAGAAATAGTTTAGATGACCAAACCGCTCATGCCAAAGTTTGCTCAAGTAATCGCTATGAGCAACAAAAACTGATGAAAAAGTTGATGACCCAAAGTTGTCAAATTTGTACAACATGGTAATATCATCAGCAATTCCAGTTGCAAGAACATGCTTAGGATCATTTAGATTCTTGATTATAACTTGGTGAGGTGAAAACTCTACGGTTTTACCTTCACCTGAATAAGTGATTTGATATACTAATAGAAGGTTACAAGAAATATTTGGAACACATAATACATCATTGAAATGACCATTTTCTACCTGAACTATTCCAGATCCTACAACACGAAGAGATCTATCATCACCAACAAATATTTTCTTGGTGTTACATTCATTTAGAGCAGAAAATATGGCTTTATCCTTAGCCATGTGATAAGATGCTCTTGAATCAATAAGCGACTCATCAGAAGAAGAAGTAGTAGTAGAAGGTGTATTGAAGGAGAAACCAGAAGCAGAAAGTGCATGTCCATGAGAAGAAGAAGAAGAAGAAGAATCAATACTGATGTTGTGCTTCTTCATCACTGCTTCTAAGGCTGCCATCTTCTTGAAACATTTGGACTCATCATGACCATCTTTATCACAAAAGTTGCAATGTCTATTCGTATTCTTACTTTTATATTTTTCTCCTTTGTCACCATTAGGAGATGAAGCTGTCTGAGCAGGTTTGGGACCCTTATGTTGTTTTTTGTTGTAGCGAGGATATTGCTTCTTGGGATACTTGGTTTTATCTTTCTGTTAGGAAACTAAGGCTTTGTTGGAGGTACCTGCAGTGTTGATCACTCCAATTTGTATAAGCTTATCTTCCTCTCTAATCAAAGAAGCACAAAAGGACAAATGCCGAGATGCCCGGAAGATGCACTCTTTCCTATTTGTTTCTGATTTGCCGAGATCGCACAAGGCGTGGGGCAAAGAGAATACGGAGATCTAAAATAGTAGAAACCCGAAAATAAAAAATACAAACCGAAATAAAATAAAAATAAAACTTTGCAGAAATTTTAAAAATGTGTATTCAGTCTTTATACCTTCGGATTTGACTGTAATGGTCGTATCTTGGGCAAACGGAAACCTTTTCGAGTGAAACGAAAAGTGTTCCTAAATGAAACAAGTGATCCAGATGCAATGGAACAGTCCTCTCAGCCCAGAAATGTACAGAAATTCCAGGAAATGGAGATGAGACAACTCGGCTTCACGATCTCGATCTACAATAGGAGCGGGTCTTCAAACAGGCTTTGATACCATGTTCGACAACACAAGTATTCCAGCAAAGGGCGAACACCTTCAGTAACCACTCAAATAACCAGATCAAAGATCAACACACTGATGTTTTCACGTGGTAAAACCCCTACGAGGAAACATCCACAGCCCCATCCAACACAGCCACTTGGAGCAGTTTATTAATGTAAAGAAAAAGATTACAAAGAGATTTTACAAGAGATTTTCTCATAATCGATCATCGACAAATGACCCTCCATGCTCTTTAAATAGAGATCATGGACTAATCGGGTGTTAAGCCACGGATCAATGGTCGTTAAGATCGAGGAGAGTATGAGAGTATGAACCGTCGGATCACTCTATGTCGGGAACATATCGTGACCGTCGGATTTCCTAACTACAAATGCATACTAAAGAAACACACTATAAAACACACTTTTACCTAACGACACAATAGACCAAGTAGATCTTACTAACTCCTAAGTGTCTAAATATCCTAACATTTTGTTATTTTGAATTTCATTATCTATAATTTCAAGAGGAAATTCAAATTTGTGTTCATGTTCTTGGTTATCTTTAGGTCATCGTTATATTTAGATTCATTATTATCTTTGAAGTATTTGTTATATTCAAATTCATAAACATTTTTAGTGATAGAAGGGTGTGTGTCTCCTCCTCACACCAAATTATTTGTTGACACGGGTTTTGACCCCCCATCAATGCACACAAGTCCATCGAGATAAAAGCCTCAAAGCATGGTTCCCACCCTCTATTACTGGACCCTCTAGTTTGTGGTACTAGCTACCATATTTATTTTGTAGATTACATTGCTAATAGTTTTTTAATTTGGGTTGCAAAAATCAAGATTGCAAAAAGAAAATCCTAAACTATGAGTTAATCAAAATGTGTTGGAAACAAAACACAATAATGCATCAACAAAGGAGCATGCCTACACAATAACACCTTAACCAATACAACATCTAAGAATTAAATATATCTACAAATTCATTATAAACAATCTAATTCAATTCCAGTTTCACAACTAGGTTAGAAAATAAAAGATACTAAAAATACAAACAACAGAAGCATTCCTTCATCCAACTCACAGAAAGACAACATAAAATAAGCATGCAATATAAAAGCACTTATATCCATGTAAATTAGCTACAACTTTATTAATAGTGTTGTTAAATTCCTTAGAATCTTATGTCTTGTTCGTAACCAGATCACTAGACACCAAAATTTGATTGTTGTTCCTACTTGCTATAGTTAAGTGGCTAACTAACTTTTGGTTAAGTGGGACAACTTTTAATAAATAATTATAATAAAGGGTTTTAAAAAATAATAACTACCAGGTGGGGACCCCCTATGTATATTTATTGTTTAATTTTCAATATCCATTGTACTTCCATGAACTTAACATGCATACCATATCATAAAATAAAGCGCATCCACTAGCCCCCCAAAAAAAATCATGCCATAAATACACTTGTGACTCCCAAAATCATTTAAACATGCCAAAAATATATTAATGTTGTTTGTTGTCCAAAAATAAAAGTGTTTATATGTCTCACAATCAATTGCAAGAAAAGATCCATCATAAAATAAATTTAAAACTCATATTTTTTGTGAGAGGTTGTCCTCCTATGTCCACTGCTCTAAGATTATTCCACCCTATATGTCTGCAAGTATTCCTTACTAGGATTTTTTCTCTCATTTGTTGATACCTCAAGGTATATATCATTGAAAGTGATATTTCCTGCCTCAAGTTTATGGGGAATGGAGTGAGAAGTAACAAAATGAGTAGAATTTTTTGAGGAACCAAAACTAAGAGACCAGGGGGGCTGAAGTGGTTGCTTGGGAGGATGTGGAGGTAATGCTAGTGATATAGTCAGAAAACCATTGAAATGAGGTTGGGGATCATGAACTACTTCATTCCAGTCATCTTTGTTCAAAATCTCAAGTTGCAAAGAAACATGGGGTTCCACGGGAATGCCAACAATGTTGGGATGAGGCTATAATGGGGGCCTAATAGGTGGTGGAGGAGGATGAAAGTATCCTTGACCAACTAGATTAAGAAGACCAATCTGTAGGAGTTAGTTAAACTCCTCAAATACTGCATCAAAATGAACAAGAAAACTAAGTATTTTGTTTCTACCCCTCTGTCAATTAGCTTGTTGTCCTATGTTCCATTTGCCTTTGTTTCCTCTATTATATTTATTCATGTTGTGGTTGAAAAATCTCATCTAATTAATCATGACGACTAGATTAGTGTATGCATACAACAACAAGTAAATCATCAAATATAATTTTGCACTTGACATAATTTAAAAGTGGCTTTGATTCAATCAACAATCAAGCATGCAAACAGCCAAGGATAAGTGAGAAAAAGGGAACCCAGAATCAAACGATTTGTTTTTCTTTGAAAAATTTTCCAAATTGCATATCACTCATTCCTCTACAAACTAATATTCATTATATGCTTAATAACTTGGGAAATATAATGAAATAGGAAAAGGTGAAGGGATTTGTAATGAGCATAAGGTGAAAGTAAATGATGAGAAAGAGCGATACATGTTCATAACCATAACATATCTTAAATGAGTTTGTCAAATTCAGCCAAAATGTATGTACTTATGCTCAATGCCAATCAACAATCATGTTTCATATGTCATGCCAATTAATTTGTTCATTGCTTACTTTAATTATATACTGGGTATTATTCAGATAGATTGTTAATATGCCTACTATCCTTCCTTCAAAATCCTTAAATTTATTTATATAGCAGTGAGGGGAACATGAATTAAAATGAAAATGGTATTGGGACTTTAGGAAAAAATTATGTAAAGTGGGAGTATGAAAAGAATTGGTAATGAAAATAAATAAAATAAACAACAAACATTTCCAAGCTTATTTCAAATGACGTTCTTTCAACATTCATTATTGTTTGTCATCTTAGACTTGTACTTGAATGATGAGCATATAATCTTGTAATTGTACTCTTTTATAAAACAAAGCTCGTGATTCAACTTCCAACTTTATGCAGAGACACACTCTTGACAATGTATCTTTTCAATCCAACTTCTAACCATACATGCAATCGACCAATATATATTTCTTATGCACTTGAAAATTGTTCATGCCAAACTGCAAGCAACTTTTTCCTTTAATAGAAAATATTTTTTGTTTTATACAACACGGGGAGAAAACATGGAAATTTAAATGATACATGATTTTTGGGAATTCAAGAATAACGTATGGAAAACGAAATAATGAAAGATTTGGTCATGTGTATAAGGTAGAGAATATTTATTATTCCTTCAAAACTTGTAATCTTGACTATAAACAAATGCTTCCAACTCCAATCCATATTTACCTTAGTATCGCCATGCTCATAAATCATTGGAGAAGTACCAATGACCAAATTGTGCTGCAATAGAACCACAATTTCAACAACTCATTCCAAAACAAGTTTTGAAAATAGGTAGCTCCAAAAGAACTCAACATATAACTCATCACATAATGGCCTTATAAGTTGTCATAACTTTGGTTTGACACATAAAATGGCAACAAAAGCTTTCAACCTATCTAGTATGCCTCTATAAACTGATAATAATGAATAAACTCATTAATTCTAATGTTTCGAAACCAATTTTCAATCACATTAATCTTCAAAGCCAGTGGGACTATAATCAACCCAATTTTTTATGACCTCAACGATTTTGCGTATAAACATGAATACATAGTTTGAACACCTTGTCCCTTCAAAAATATTTATCTTTTGCTGAAACCAAACTTTATGGAGTTTTGTATGACTCGAACCCTAAACCTGGTGTAAGGGTTTCATAATCTTTGTGCCAATATTTTATATTTGGCTCTTCAAAACTTTCAAACCAGTGACAATAAAACCATATATATACTTCATATTCGATGAGGGTTTAAAATTGGGAATCATTTGACCAATATGTAATATGGCCATATACATGCATTAACGGCCATCGAGTCATGGTTTGAAATTCCACTACAGAAAACTAGTAACAAAGCCAATTATATTTTGCATACAATATTTATGACCCAATTATTTCAATGTGTAAATAGGATCGATTAACAACCATATGCATTGAATCCAACAAGTTGAAGTTCATCCTAAAACTTATATAAATTTTTCACAAGGTTTGGGTTCAAAACCCTATCACCGTCTCGTGTGTAGGGTTTATGTTTTATGGTTGAAACATAACCCACTAATTTCTTCACATGTGGAGTCAAGCAGTAGGCATAGGACTAAAAACTATTACTGTCAGACATGGATTCAAAACCCATCAAGAAAATGTTGTAAACTTATCTTGTAACATCATTGTTTTAGCATGCAGAGATAAGAAACTCGAACCCTTCCTCGGCTCTTGACCCATAAATCATTACATGATTGTTGGTTTTGAGACAGAGAGAACTAGCAACGTTGTGAATGTGGCTACCAAAAGGAAAGACTGACTAAACCATTTTTTAGAGTGGAGGTCAAGCTATATGAGTTCAATACTTGCACCATTAAAACATTTTAGCTAATAAATTTGAATGGATTGAACAAGGGTTTTCTTGGTGCATTTTATTAAATTATTTCCATCATTTATTTGCAGTAGAGACCCGAGCTCGAACCCAAGTTAACTATTTCAACTAAATTATTTCCAATAACAGAATCATAAACAAAGAATGAGGGAAAGAAAGAGCACACCTAAAAACCAACTAACACATATCCACTCTTAAAATTATTGTTGCAAAATAAACATACATTTGATGAAAAATGAGCTAGAATCTACATACCTTCTCAAGTGCTCAAATACTCGTGAAAACTGATGAAAATGGTTATGAAACTTCCAGGGTTTGAGCTCTACAAGCAAACTTTGCCACAATAGAGAAGTTCCAAACAACTCGAATGAACAATGCCAAAAACCAAAGCGACATATGGGTGACGAAACCCGTGTAATGGTGAATTGAATGCATGATAGTCACTACATTGTTTTAATAACATGCATGCATTGAACCCTATGCCAAGTCAAACTTCCACTTTCCAAACAAACAATATAGCAACCAATCAACATACAGGAAGGAGTGCCAAACAAGCAGGGACCACACACTATGTCAGCCAACGTTAAATAGCAATTATAGTTGTCACCCAAATGATGGCTCGGGTCGTAGGCCAGTTTTAATCTTATTAAAATAAATCAAATCAAATATTTTGGTAACAGTGTCCAATTTAACATCCCATAACGCAGTCAATAACCATAAATTCAACATGTGCACCAATATACATATGCACCATGTAATTTTAAAACTTTGCAACTTATAACCCACCATACCACCTTTGCAACGTAACTAATGAACATCATGTGTTGTGAGTATAAATCTTGATACTACCATATAGTATGCAACATTTTTAACATGAAATTTGAATACCCTTTGTCTAATCATTGCATGCCAAACATTACAATATAATCAAACCCTTTTTATAAGTGTGCACAACAACACCCATGTGCTTGTAATGGTTAATATATTGTTATGATGACCATTGTTACTTGTAGTATGAATATAATAAAAAACTTTTATGCCTTGTGATGATCAGATATATGTGCTCCAAGTTCATAACCAATATGATATAAAAAATTATGAGCAAAGTGTACAAGAAGTTATTTTTACGACTTTCATGAGCAAAGCCTTTACAATTTCATATGCAATTTGATAGATAAACTTGTTTATCAAGATGAGAAGATTAACACATTGATACTGCTATGGGTGGAAGTAGATCATCACAACTTTAAATTTTTATAACAAGCTCGTAATCATGCACATATTAAACTTTAGGGATAATGAAAATAGACCACCATTTCCTTTTGCTTGTTAGGGGTCCCACCTACTAGTTATATTTATATAATAAGATTTTGATATGCCTTGCAACTATTTGCAAGTTATGTTACTAGTGGTGGGTTTACAAGTCAACATCTGGTGACTCCACAGGGTAGTTAATTTTCAATTGGCTAGAACTTTTGAATCTTTGGTTTTGCTTGAAACATATTTTGTTGATCAACAACTATCAACATTTTCTGATACACTCTCGTAAAAGAAATTGTATGGAAGGAAGAAAGGAAAAGTAGAAAAGGGACGGAGCTATGATCATCCAATTTTAGTAAAGAATCTATAGGTATAGGAAACTACTATATAAGTAGCAATGTGGACCAAAAGAAAATAATGTGTCTATGTCGTTTCAATACTTTTCAAAATAGATCAGTAAAATTTTGCAAATAAGTGGCTTGAATGATCCAGCTTGACTGAAAAATTCAGAAATGGAAACAAACGATAAAACTGATGCAAAATCAAGATGAAAATTAAACTATATAAACAAAACTGAAAAAAATACAATTGAAAAAAAAATGCACATAAGCATTGGAAATTTAACCGATGAATTATCATGGTTCGACATAATGCTTTAAATGTGAACCATTTGTAGTATATGAGAACAATGGTCCGTCCATATCTTTTAATAAATAAGAATTGTTGCCAATTACTGAGGTGATTTTGTAAGGACCTAGCCAAATGTTATGAAACTTAGAATGTTTTCCTTTATAAGCATGTGCAAAATCCCATAGCAATACTTTCTCGTTAGCTTCAAAAATATTTGATTGGGCTTTCTTATCAAAATATTTCTTCAGAGACTTCTACCTTTTTCTTATATTTTCCATGGCATGGCTCATTTTCTCTTCTAAAGCTAGCAAGGAATTTATTCTCTAAGAGATATCTATTGTATTCAATTCTTCAGCCTGTAATGTTAATCGAAGGGAAGTAAGTTCAAGTTCTACAGGCATAGTAACTTACTGGCCATATAAAATTTGAAATGGAGTATGACCAATGCTAGACTTGGTAGTGGTCTGGTCTTCCCAAAGTGCATATTTGAGTAGTGTGTTCCACTGACGGGGTTTATCATCTATAATCTTCCTTAAAATTTTAATCAATCTTTTATTTGTGGACTCAACCTACCCATTTCCTTGTGGATAATAGGTGGATGAAGTAAAAAAAATTCGCTCCAAATTTACTAAGAAATTGAGTGAATTTTGTAAAAATAAAATTTATTCCATTATATGTAATAATTTCTATAGGAAGACCAAAGCGAGAGAAAATGCTAGATTATAGAAATGAAATTACATGCTCATCTTGTGCATGCTTGCGTGGTACAACTTCTATCCACTTGGTGAAGTAATTTGTTGTTGTAAGTATGAAAATTCACCCAACAAAAGATGGAGGATTAATAAGGCCAATGAAATCTAACCACGATTTGGAGAATGGAAAATCTGGGAGAACAAGTTGCAAGGGCATGACAAAGAATTTCTCTTTGCCAGCAAATTTTTGGCATTGATCACAAGCCCATGTAAATTTAAAAGAGTCTTTGAAGATTGAGGGCCAATAATAACATGTTCTCAATATTTTAAAAGCAGTGGTCTTTGTTTCAAAGTGACCACCAAAATGGATACTTGAATCTGTTGATCCATGGATTTCTCTTAAGACTTTTTGGGTTGTTGTATCATCTATACAACATAAGAACGATCCATTAGCAGATCTTCAGAACAAAGAATTGCCTAAAATCAAATATTTAGAGGCTTCAAGGAAAACCCTCTTGCGTTGATGAGATTGAAGGTAATCAGGACATTTTTGAAATTGCAGATAATAAATAAGGTCCTTATACCAAGGATGTTCAACTAAATCAAGATTCTAATTTTCAATAATAATAAAAAAAAAAATGTTGATAAAGCATTTTCATCATTTTTAGAAGAAACACTCAGTTTGGGAAGTTGAGCCAAGCGCAATGCTAAGTATCGTCCCTTGATTTTATTTGAATTTGTGATTGTTAAGTCATGTTCTTGGATTTTTGCAAGCCAATGTGCAATTTTTCCTGAAATATGTAGTTGTGAGAGTAAAAACTTGATAGCAAGTAAAGGTACTTTTACCTGCATATGCTTGTCTATGATAAAGTGGCGAAATTTTTTGACATCATTTACAATAGAAAAAGTATGTTTTTCAATAAAATAATATTTGATTTCATCATCAGGTAAGCTCTGGCTAATGTAAGTTATAGGTTGTTCATTGTTTTTCTCATATTTTTTACGAAGAATAACAAAGATTTCTTCTTCAATGGAATTTGTATAAATAATAAAATCTTTATCAAAATTTTCTTTTTTGAGTCATACAAAAGATTTTTCATCATCTTTATACCACGAGAAAGATCGATCATGTTTCAACATGTTATGAATAGGTTTGACCATTACAACAAAATCAAGAACAATTCTTCTTACAAAGTTAATTCTACCCATAAAAGATTGAATTTATTTTTTAGAGGTAGAGGCTTGAAGATGTAGAATGGTGGTAACCCTCTCGGGATCAATACTAATTCCTGAATAAAAAATGATGTGACCAAGAATTTTACCTTGAGTGACACCAAAAACATATTTTGAAGGATTTAAAGATATGTCAAATTTTCTACAAGGCAAAAATACTTTTTTAAGATGATCAAAATGATCTTGTCATTTTTTAGAGTAAATGGTTAAATCATCAAGATAAATCTGGATTATCTTACTGATACGATCATTAAAGGTTATTTGCATAGCCCTCTGAAAAGTAGCATCTGCATTAAATAATCCAAAAGGCATTCATTCATAAGTAAAATTTCCCCATCGAATTGTAAAAGTGGTTTTATATTTATCTGCCCTTTTGACTTTGATTTGATTGTAGCCTGAAAAACCATCAAGAAGGGACATCATCTGTGACCATGCCACTTGCTGCAAAATCATTTCCATGTTAGGAAGGGGAAAATTGCCTTTTACACTTACTCTATTAAGTGCATGTAAAGAAACACACAATTTAATGTCACCGTTATTTTTCTATACAAGAACAAGGTTAGGCACTCACTTGGAATATTTAACATGAAAAATAATGTGAGCATTTATCAATTTCTCCACTTCCTTTTGTATAGTAGCTTCAAGAGCAAGGTTTATAGGTCTCTATTTTTTCCTAACATGTTTTGCTTCTTTTTTGATTGGAATTGCATGTTGGATAACATTAGGATTAAAACCATGATATCCTCATAAGACCAGGCAAAAACATCTCTAAATTCATGGAATAAATCCATGAACTTTTGATTTTCATTTTCTAAACATTGGGCTCCAATTTTTAAAGTCTTTGAATGATACTAAGTTCCAATGTTCACCAAAATAATTTCTCCAATTTTCCTTTTAGGCTCCTCTTCTTCTTTGTATTTCTTGTTGTTAACATCACTTGTTGAGAATGATCTCTCAAGAGGAGTCAACCCTTTAGGAATTTTATTATCTTCAAGTGAAATAATTTTCTTTGTCTTATAAAGCTCATTTTGTATGAAATCGCAAATGCTTTCATCGTCAAGGAAGACCTGCCATGATTCTACATTATCATGAACATGAGGTCGATATAAAGACATAAATGTGTAATCAGGTCTTTGAGGCAATAATTGTCTTGTAGGATAGGTTGCAAAAACAATCGGCCTATCAACCATCGAGTTCAACTCTCTTTTGATGTGAGTGATGTTAAAAGATAACAAATTTTGGATTAAAGTCCAAACAACTTGGGTGTACCTTTTCAACAACTTGTTGGAAGGATTATAGATTTTTCTCACTAAATTGACAACAAGTTCTGAATCACCAAAGACAGTGAGATGATAACAACCTAGACTGTAAGCTTTTTCAATTCCTAACAGCAAGGCTTCAAATTCAGTAACATTATTGGTACAGAAAAATTCTAGTATGTAGGAAAAATTATGAATTTTACCAACAAGAGAATATAATATAATGTTTGCTCCATTTCCCTCACTTGAATATGCAGGGTCAAAGTGCATATGCCACATCCCATCTTCGTAATCATCAGGTTTTTCAACAAAAGCATCACCTCCTTATGCAAAAATCAAATATACGCCCATATCTTCCTCAATATAATTTACATTTGATTGAGGAACCTTTTCAATAAATGGTGAAATTCGTCCTTCACTCAAAACAATAACATTCTTTCCATTCTTGGGAATAGACATATGTGTGCCATCTAATGACATATAACCACCATTCAAAGCCTGCCAATCTCTTCCTTGAATAATAGAATAGTCACTTACATGCATATCAATTACGTGAATGTTACATGTGGTTTTGATTTCAGGATAGGCACAAAGTACTAAAGTTACATCTTTGATTTCACCAATTGTTGTTTGTTGTTGATTATTATCAGATAACATACTTCTCGAATTTTCATTTGTACATGAGAGGCCTAATTCATCCATAATAATCTTGGACATAACACTAGGGCATGTTCCACTATCTATCAAGCAATAGTGAGCAATTCTATCCATTATTTTTACAAAAATATAAAAAGGAGGATTTTTTACAGAATTCCTAGAATTATTTACACCTAACTTATTTACATGCAATTCATCTCCATCATGTTTTTCGGACAAGCTATAAATTGTAGAAGTTTTACCTTCCATATAATCTTTCAGATGTTATTGTTCTTCAAGGACGACAACCATGTCCAATAAAGTTGCATCAGCTTTAATTGTAGCTAGTTGTTTAACAATGTTGTATTTATACGAAGAAGATGAAAAGGTTGAAAAATCTTGGCTTTGAGTACCCTTAGTAACCTGAGAATTTTTTTGTTGGGAGGAGGAACTAGGGGCAAACGTAGTCTTACGATTACTACTCTTACCTCTCTTTTCGTATGTTTTATTCCTTGTATCTACCATCATTATATCCTCTTCAGGAGCCCAATCTAAGGAAACAATGGTTGTTTCAATCTTTTTGCCAAAGATTCCCTATTGTGCTCTTTTCTTAACCTCACAAGTACTTTCTTCGTGATTATCATCAGATAAATTACACCAATCCCTTGAAAGAATAGTCTTTCGATGAAAACTATTGTTTTGATTTCCAAATGCTACTTGGGTAGAAGT
Source organism: Picea abies (assembly GCA_900067695.1). NCBI lineage: Eukaryota > Viridiplantae > Streptophyta > Pinopsida > Pinales > Pinaceae > Picea > Picea abies. The sequence continues at coordinate 9,736 of CBVK0105222004.1, read as the reverse complement.
TTCAGCGAAAGAGGAAGTAGAAGTAACTCTTTTTCTTTCAAACTAAATCATTCAATTGCTCATATCCTACACAAGCTACAAAACTATGGATATATCAACCTGCTTTACAAAATCTTCTTTAGAAAGACCAGTTATTTCCAATTTGTCTTCATCTTCTAAGCAAGTTTGAAGTGTAGACCCTAAATTATTTACATTTTTCTCTTCTAACCTATGATGATAGTAAGAGGGTAATGCATTATAATAATGCATAAACACATCTTGGCTATGAGGTTGAATTAGTTCAAGGATTTGATTATATAATTTGGTGAAATGGACATTAAATTACTTGATGGTTGCACCATTATTATAAACAATATTATCATATTCCCGTAAATGATCAGTTGGACTTTTGGGCTACCCATAAGAGTATTTAAACCAATAAACTATTTCATCCCAAGTTGAAAAGACTTTAGGAGGTAGTTCAAATAAATATACAAGAAATTTTCCTTTTAAGGAATTAACAAATAAGCGCATGCAAGTGTCATTATCATTTGCACCTATATTATGGCATGCATTTGAAAATGCTACCAAATGTTCATTTGTAGAAATAGTATTAGTCCTCGAAAATGTAGGCAAGTGATCTTTAAATTTAGGAAGGGGATTTGCAGCTGGAGCAAGATTTCATGGTGAAGATACATGCCACAGTGTGGTGGTAGTATCTTCTTCAAATTGGAATAAACTAAATTTTTTAATAACCTTAGCAGGATTTGTTGTGGATTGCACTGGGTTATAATGACTATAAATACTCCCAATTATTGATGAGGAAGAGGCTTACGAATAAGTGGATGAACTAGTACCAGAAGATGTCATTTTGAAAATTATAGGAATAAAAGGTATTGATGAATTGGAAGAATCAGATAAATACCATTAATGTTTAGGATGCAAATTTTCTAAGACAACTTTTATTCTTCCTACTTCAAATAAAGGATTGTATTCAAGAGATAAACCTCTTGTTATTTGAGAAGAACGAGACTTAGAGGACATGTGACAACCTCTTATTGGGGAGGATGATTACTGTTATGAGGAAAATCTCTCTATGGCAAGGGGTAAACCACAATAGACGGAAATGACTACAGAAATCAACTCTAATCTCAAGTATGCTCTATAAGAAAATATGCTAACAAGACAAGATAAAGAGACTACCTCGTCCAAACATTCGATGAAGTCCACCATTGAGCACTTGACTCAAAGCAATGCACCTACAACTTGTCCTCAACAACCAAGAAACGCAATCATATGGTGAAAATATATAAAGTTAGCACATTCAATAGCATAATCCATCAACATTCATAACAAATATGCCCATGGAATAACAATTCAAATATTTGAAAGATATTAATTGGATGAGAAAAGAGTATTTCTATTAAAATGTAATCAGCATAAGTGAATGAATTACAAACTTCTGTGTCAGCACGGTTCAAAACTAAGAAACTAAGTCCCTTCCAGTTGGGCCTCCACCACTTCAATCCTCCACCAAATGCAAGCTCATATAAGAGAAACAATGAGGTTCTCGATCAAGTAGGGAAGAGCTTGGGGGTTGAACAATGTGTTCAGACTTAAAAGGACAAAGGCATGAAGACTCAATACGAAGTGAATAATTTATCCAGAGTAACTTTTCCCTCAAAGTTGAATTCTTCTCCTCTTTTCCACATCTTGGATATGGCCCATTTATAGCCTTCAAATGGAACCGAAGGTCTGAGTCGAAACGTTTCCAGTATATGGAAGGTCCAGGATCATGGATCTCATGACGTGACATGGAAACCCGACATTATTTTTTAATTTTGGGCACAAAGCCCGATGTATGCGGGTTGTAATGGTTCAACCTGGGCATACACATGTTGTATAATAGTTAGGGCATGTATAGGTGGAAAAATATTGTTTTTAGCTCTGGGATTTGCAAAAAGTGACTTCAAGTCTGCATAGGGAAATGGAAAAAGGCCTTCAGAGAAAATTTGCATAGGGTGAGGAAAATCTTGCTATAACAGATGCCCCCTAATGTGTGAGGTTAGAAGAGTATCTGCGATGGATGAAATACATTATGATACCCAGAAGTGGAGTAATGGAGACTCGGATGGAAGAACTAGTTGCTCATGAGAATATTACAATATGTATTGACTTTGTGCACATGGCTGCCAATTTGAATTACATTGCAAATCCATGTGAAAATATACCAAATAGTTATTCATGGCCATGAGTAGGCAATACAAAGGTGGCTATATGCCCAAGGTTTTCATAGTCACGAACACGGCCTAGTAAAACCAATATCAAAATCAATATGAAGATATATGTATACAATGGAGTACAATTTGATCTCCCATGATCACTAAAGTCACATGGGTATTGTTCCAATGAAAGATAGCAACAACTCAGGAAAGTTGTGACTATGAACTGATGTCTTCAAGTCTTCTACATGATCCGTCAAAGTGAAAGTCTACATTGTATGTGTTATCCCAAAGCCTAGGGATAACTAAGGAGATTATGTCTTGAGGCCCACAGGTCCTAGACATGGAGTACAGAGAGACATATTCACTTGAGCCTGGCCCTGGAGGGCCCATCCTTCTTCTTCATCAGTGCCTCCACCTTGTCAGCAGCAGTAGCATCCATCCCATCGGCCTGGTCCTTTAGCAGCAGTGGGTCTTGCCCCATGAGGTAATGAGTTCGAGTATCATGGTATGTGTCACTCTAATTCTCAAAATATTTGAATATGTGCATTTAATTATTTTTACTTCTAACGTGTGTTTGGACCTTATGTCTTTCCACTTGTCCACACCTGGGGGGAATGACAGGATGCCCTAGTAAGTTGGTTCCCATAGGGTTTGATTTTCCGCTAGATAGGTTCATGAAAGGTCATCATTTGTTCCCACCATACTTACCAGTTTTCATCTTTTTTCTCTCTCATCCATCCCATACATTGGTTTGGGCATTGGGTTTTCCAAGCTAGCAAAGGGTTGTACCTTATCTTACAAGAAGAAGGGGCTAAAGGCCCAGAGGGTAAAAGTAGTTGGCAAAAGATAAAATCCAAAAGAACAAAACCTTCAAATGCGTCACCTAAGGATCCCTGAGAAAGTAATAAAAGGCTTCTCAGCAAGAAACAGAGGGACCCATAAAATAATAAAATCAAGACTTGGTTGGAGGATAGGGGGTCTCGTCACAAACCAGCCTATTAGGTCCATGGGCATGTAGCGATATGACACTACCATTCAGATGGTCACCATGCTAAGGTAGTGGCTCTTGGTGGCATATCCAAGAGAAAGGGGGTCTCATCATGAGCCATCCTTCTTATCTCCGTGAAATGCTTGTGGGTAACATTGTCACCACTGGTCACCACACCAGGGCAGTGTCCCCTACCTAGTCTCTTGAAAGAAAAACCAATAAGATAAAAAAGATAAAAGGCATGAATGTGCTTGGAAACATTTGCATCCATGACAAGGTGCAGCTCACCATCTCTAGAGGCACCCACAGGTAAGCCATACATTTCCCTATCATCATTGCACCCATTTCTCAGACATCCCTTACCACCTCACCCACTTACATGGCCTGGATTTGTCTTCCCCCGGAAATATCCCACATCCAATGAGAACTATACTAATAGGACATCCTAATGCCCCCTCTAAACCTCGCTTGTAGAATAGCATAACGTCTTCGAGCACTTGTCTGAGAAAAGGGGGTTTTATGCACATGTTTAAATAACTTGATTATTAGATGTGATTGACATTGCTATGATCCATGTGACTTATGATCCCATGGAGGGCGTACTTTTTGTTGTTGCAAGGCCACACCCGATGGATAGGTACACATGGGGAGATGATTAGTTCAAACCTCCATAGGGCTAAAATCCCACCATATGAATGTTGAGACCCCAGTCGAGGGCACAGATAGATCATAGGTTTGTACTAGAGAGAGAGGAGGACGTTCAACCAGAGACATCCTGGCAGGACTGGACCCAAGGTGGGCTTGCCCTTCTCACTATTATGTAGGCCTTGGAAGGCCCATGATGTCACCCATGTAACCCATGATGTCACCCAGCGTTTTGGACACTTTGGAGGCAGTTGTGTGCCAAGTGGCATGTGTGGTTTGATCCAGAGGCCTTAGGAGGCCTAACGTTTTCCTCCTAGAGGCCAATGTCGCCCTAAAAAGGCCTAACGTCACCCTAAAAGGGCATGACGTCGCATTTTATGCTTGATTTAGGGTTTTATTATGTCATTTAATTTAAAAACTAGATATTACATGTGAACTGGCCATGTTGGCCTTTTTTACCTAACTCTGGTCATTGAAACTATATAAATAAGGGTTTTTGCCCTTGTATTATTCATCATCTTTCACTCACACTTGGTGAGGTCTGACATTTGCGCCCTATTTGGGGTTACATGACTGAAATTTAGTGCGCACTTGTTGAAGGAGGCTAATTTTGGATTATTTTGGCAATTTTCTTGGTGGAAGTGTTCAACTAGGGTATTGGCTTGATGATTCTTGATGAATGTAAGTAAGATTTCTGCAATTCTTCTTCATTGAATGGTTAAATAGTTACGTTTATCTTGCATTTACATTAATATTATGAAATTGCTAGCTTAAAACCCTAGGAGGCTAAGCACATGTTATTGTCCTTGCCTTAAGAGCTTTCACCTACTAGATTTTTCCAAGAAGCCAATTTTCTTGAAGCTTTTTCTAAGGGCCTTGCCATTGCAACACCCTAGAAATTTTTGCTTCATCTAAGCCATCATTACTTCACCCTTGAGCTAAAGAAGGAGGAAAACTACTAGGTCCTAGGGTTACCTACACCTTAGTAGCTATTTTCCCCCTAGGGTTACCTACACCTTAGTAGCTATTTTCTCCCTAGGGTTTGGTAGTTGAAGCATTGGGTTACCAACACTTCAACTATTGACCTCTCTTATCTTTAGTTCTCTTACTATCATCTTTTCTTTCAAGATTTGTTGCGACTTAAAAGACTCCATTTACCCTAAAGGCACTAATCTAAGACCTTCTATTGAGTGATTGACAAAAAAAAACTATCAAAACCTATACCTTAAGCCTTCTACTAACCATTCCTAACATTAGAATAGCCTAATCTACTAACTTTGTTGCTATTGTTACTAAATTAAGTTACAGCCATATTTTGCAGCACTAAAAGCAATTGAAAATTTTGATTAATGCACTACCTTACTTGCTTCTGACAAATGCTAGTATTTTGATGTTAATAAGTGATTAGTCTTGGTCATTTTGAAACCATTTTAAGGCACTTGTTGTGAAGTTATTGTCTTATAAATATTGTTGCTGCAAATTTCTATTTGATTCACCATTATATCAGCCATTGGTTTTATTGATAAAGTCTGTGGTTTTTTGAAGTACTAACAACAAGTTGTACTTGCGAAAGATATATTTTCTTGTTGCTTTGTTCCAGGTAGGTACATATTGATACTCCACTACTTCATTGGTTAAAACCCCGGGACTTTCTGATCAGTGTGACTTGTGAGAGGGGACATTTTCCTAAGAAATCTTAACCTTGCCTTCTCAAACCCCCAGGTCACCGAGGACGTTTCACCTAGGCCATCAACCCTATATAGAAAGAGGCTTCCTATTGAGGTGACAGTGATAAGATAGCCTCCATTGCTCCAATTTTCCCTTCCATTAACATTTCTTTTGATCAAAGTATAAATTGTGTGATAACATTTTGGCGTCATTGTCAAGGAACACTAAGTCAGTTCTCCTCAAAGACGACACTTATCGGTAAGCCTTATCCTCAAAAGTCTTTACTTTACAAAACTTACCTGGCGAATCCACTGAGGGTGATCCCCTCATTACTTTGATAATTTCAAGAAAATTATCTGGCAACTTCACAAATGACGACCCATAGTGGATGTCAGTACACACACTCTTCTACTATTGTAATCCCTATTACCCCTGTAAATTTTATTGCCCCTGTGAAACCTCCTAAATGGTCTCACAAAGAACTCTTTGGCTCTTTGGATTTAGCCAATACCCAAGGAGGATTACATGATCTACCCAAGAGGAAGGATCTTATGGTAACTCACACTGGACCAAATTTTGCGAAGGGTTTGAATTTCACCAATCTAGACAAGAACATCCTGACACCTTTATGAGGCTCTTTACAAGCTCACTCACTGGAACTGTTGGAACCTATATTAAAACTCAACCAAGAGGGAGCTTCAAAACCCCTGAGGATCTGGAACAAGATTTCAAAAGCAGGTGATGTAAAGAGGAAAGAATAGTTTTTGTCTACTCTCAATACCTTTAGATTTGCAAAGGAACCAATGAGAGCATTAGAGATTTCAATGATAGATTCAATTTTCTCCTTACCAAACTCCAACCCGACTTTAACCCGAAAAGTGATATTCTCCCACATTACTTAAACTCCTTAGAGGGAACTTTGTAGTTCACCCTCAAGCATCGATTACTCTCAAGCCTGGAAGAAGAATAAGAGGTTGCTTGTCAGATTGAGGAAAACCTTAGGTTCAATTATTCCATCCATTAGATTAACCTCTTGAAAAACAATGACTTTTGGGAACCAAATGATGAGATCATGATAGAACTAGAGCCAGACCTCCCAGAAATCCTTGAGGTGGAATATAGTGCTTACCCTAGAAAATGGAGCACAGGCTTCACGAACATGGAATATGCTTCCTTGTTTTCTCAGCAAAATGAATTTCCTGGGGATCTAGAACCCACTCAAGACATGTTTGAAACACCCGAGGATGAAGATTTTGAATACTCCTTGCCTCAAATTTATCAGGATGACATTCTTGAAAAGGAATATCCTTTTGTCTACCAAGTAGCAAGCATGGGAACAAAATATGGGGAAACTACACCCTTTTATGTTACCCTCCAAGTAAATTATTCCCTCCTCCATAATTGTGTTTTTGACCTAGATGCTCCTAGTAATATTATGACCGAAGGGGTCATGCACGAATTAGGTCTAAGCATATCACAACCAAACACACAATAAGACTTTACATGAGGCATTATTAAGGATCTGAGTGTTGCTTTCCATGCTTGCCCCGATGCTCCTTTTGTTATTGATGTATTGGTAATAGATGCTCAAAGCAATTTGGGGATCATACTCTGTAAGGACCTTATAGAAAACTTGACCGTAAGTTTCCAAAACCAAGGGTCTGAAGCTACCATACCTCACCCTGAAGGAGGATTCTTTAACCTTCATGAAGAACCCATTAAAGGATGCCTAATTGAGACCCTTGGTGAACCAGATGATCATCTCCTATGCGTTAACAATGGCATTAAGAATTGGTTCATCCAAGAAGTGAGTTCAAAAGATAAAACTACCAAGACACCTGAATAAATGTGGACTTTAGAGTTTGATAGGGCTCATTCGAGTTCTAGCTCAGGGGTAGGTATTGTCTTGACAACCCCTTCCAAGGAGACCTTCTATTATTCCTATAGAAATGAATATCATTGTACAAACAATATTTCTGAATACGAAGCTTTGATCCTAGATCTCAACTTGGCAATCAATAAAGGTGTCACACACCTAAGAGTGATAGGGGACTCAGACCTAATAGTGTCACAAGTGTTACTAGACTTCGTTGCTAAGAATGAGAGACTGAAAAAGTATCGTGACTTTGCACAATCCATTGCAAAATATTTGAAATGGTGACAATCAAAGCAATTCCCCGAGAAGAAAACTACGTGGCAGATGCCCTGGATATTTCCGCTTCCACCTTACAACCTTGTGATGGCCCACTCCAAAACGTTTGCAAAATGGAAGTCTTGTTTAGACCTTCGATCCCTGATAACTTGGAACATTGACAAGTCTTTGAAGATGATGACAAGATCATTAGATTCATGGAAAATAACAGAGAATTCATCGATTCACAAGTAAACTTCCTAGTTGATTCCATGAACCTAGATGTGGTCAACCTCCAAAATAAAACATTGCCAAAAGGATGTGTCCCTTTAGAACACCTCTTTGATAGACACGATGTTTTCAAGGGAAAGAAACCCAACAAACAAATAGATGAAGCCCTAGAATTCAACATTGGCACAGAGATGGACCCAAGGATGGTCAAAATAGGGAAAGGAACTACTGAAAAGGAAAGGATGGAAATTCTAGACCTCATAAGAGAATTCAAAGATACCTTCGCTTGGAATTATGATGAACTAAAGGCTTATAAGGGTGATGTCATCCAACATGCTATACCTTTGATGGAAGGAGCCAAACCTTTCCGACAAAAGCTAAGACATATCAACCCAAAATTGGAAAACCAGATACAAAAGGAGCTCCAAAAGATGGTTGATGTTGGCATCATAGCTCCCATCAGATACTCGTCGTGGATGTCAAATTTGGTAGTTGTCCGAAAGAAAAGTGGTGATATCCGCTTGTGTGTAGATTTTCAAAACCTTAACCAACTATCTTTGAAAGACAACTACCCCCTCCCAAATATGGAACATTTGTTACAGAGGGTTACAGGGGCAGGGATGATGTCCATGTTGGATGGTTTTTTCTGGATATAACCAAGTCAAGAGAGAAGAACAACTTAAAATGACATTTACTATACCATGGGGAACATTTATGTATTTGAGAATGCCATTTGGCCTTATGAATGTCGGTGCTACCTTTCAGAGAGCAATGGATTTTTACTTTAGGGATCTCATTCAGAAAATCATAGAAATTTACCAAGATGATCTCACAGTCATATCAAAAGAGAGGAAATACCACATATCACACCTTAGAACTATTTTTGAGTGATGTAGAAAGTATGTAATCTCCTTGAACCCTAAGAAATCTGTCTCGGGATAGATAAAGGGAAACTTTTGGAACACATAGCCTCGGAAGGGGAAATTTCTATAGACCCTGAGAGGGTCTAGTCTATTAAAGATGTATGTCCCCCAGCCAACAAGAATTCCCTACAATCCTTTTTCAGAAAAATAAATTTCATTCGAAGATTTGTCCATAACTTTGTCGAAAGAATAAAACCCATGAGTGCATTACTAAAGAAGGATACAGTGTTTAAATTGGATGATGGAGCCATTAAATCTTTTGAAGACATAAAGGATGCTATATCCCAAGCCCCAGTCTTGATCAGTCCTGACTATTCACGAGATTTCATAATATTCTCTTTTGCCTCCCAGGACACCATTGCAGGTGTCTTGCTGCAAAAGGACACTGACGACTATGAACACCCTATCGCATTCATGACCAAAGTCCTTAGGGATTCGTAGTTGAATTATTCCATTATTGAGAAACAAGATTACGCCTTGATGAATGATCCAGGTGGATATCGGTGGCCAACCACCTTTTCCAAATGGCTCAAAACGGCTTTCTGGAAATTTTGGCAATTTACTATTTTTAGCAGGTTTTAACTTCCAGGGCCATTTGGAGGGCCTAAATGAAGGTTTTTCGAGATCTAGGTTCTCAATGATATATAAACACATATTGATCCCCCAAAATGAATCTCCTCGACGATACCTTTCCAACGAGCTATCACACGCCTAAAACGGAGATCGTATGCAAAAGTTACGACCACGGGAAGTTGATGCACCAACTTACCCAAACGGGGCCCACACGACTTTTGGCGCTTCATCTCCTAGGGTTAGGTTTTCGGATGTCTAGGACTTTTTCCATTCACGATTATTGTAAAAATGCCTCCAGAGCCTCATTGTAACCATCGTCTTGTGAATGCGAGTAGCCGTCACATCTCTTCTCAAAGATAAGCTGCCACCATTC
>CBVK0105221998.1:0-13844 GCA_900067695.1 Picea abies | reverse complement strand
AATGCAAAGAAGGAACCTTGTCTTAGACTCTTACAAGTTTCAAACTTTCACACATTCAACAATGAAGATTCAACTTTCAAGATGGAAAAAAAATGAGTGGAAATTGTTCAACATACCTCTAGAGTCTCCTCCAAACCCCTCCAAACTTGAAGATGAACTATAGCCTCCTAGTTGAGATGCCAAATCCACCACAAACTACCCAAAACACTTGCCCAATAAGCTCCTCAAGGCTGCTCCTCAAGAATCAATGCTGCTCCAAAACCCAAATGCTCCCAAATGCTCCCAAATGATGAATGAGAGAGGTGTGAGGCTCTTAGAGGGGGTTGTTGTGCCTTTATAGCATGTTGTTAGGGTTTAGGGGGGTTAGGGGATTTTAAAAACCAAAAAAAAATTACTTTTTGGCATCCGTGGGCGTCCTTCAAAAAATCCGAACCGAACCGGCCAATTTATGATGGAACCGCCCGGTTTGGTACCGAACTGCCCGGTTCGATACAAAACCGGCAGGTTCCGTCATAAACCGGTCGGTCGGTTGGGTTTTTCTCCTAGTTCGAACCGGTCAGCCTTCTAACCGGTCAAACCGGCCAGTTCCGGTTAGACCGGTTTTTAAAACACTGTATCCAACAGGGAGAGTATCCTTCTGATTTTGCACACAAGCTCAAGAGAATGTGGGGGCTCCAACAGGGAGAACCTAAATCTCAAATTTCCTGCCGCATTTCTTACACAAACTCTCTTGTGTTTCCAAACAAGCAATAGAGTCTTAAAGATTCCCCTAAATTAAACTAGATCCACACTCACCAGCCCCGGTTCTAATGAGTTCCCTAGGTCGAGCTAGGCTCGTAAGGGTTCAGAGCATACACCAGGGAGCTGAGGGGATGGGTTTATTTGCTAAATCGAAATGCGGAAATTGAAATTGCAGAAATAAAGGCTAATCTAGCAATTAAAAGATTACTTTATCAAAATGAAATCTAGACTAAGCTAACTATGAGATTGAGATCTAAACTAATGTCTTACGATGCTTGTGATAAGTTTTAAGGTTTATTTTAGCTTTCCCTTTTTATGTGAATTGTAAACTTGAGCCAAATTTGTGAAATTGAAACAATCACAAAAGACACCGTTCCCCCTAGGGGGGATGAAGAGTGGGAGCTTGTAGCCCCACTGATTTTATCAATGGATTTACAATAGTCTTTTTTGGAGTGACTTGTGATCATTCATTAGGGGGATCACAAGTTCTTACAATGTTTCCAATGAGTTTATTTGTGAAATGGATGTTCACAGGGTCCCGGATAGTGCAAATCCGCCAAAATTTGGCTAAGTCTCCCCTAGTGAAGTCGCCCTTCATTTCCACTCACTCCCCATCAAGATCAATTAAATAGAGACAAGCCAAAACATGTCTTCGGCATGCTTCCTCAATAATATGGATGCTGATTTTTCTGATTTTTTATGTCTTTTATTGACTTTTGTGGGCAAAATTGATGTTAAAGTGATTGAAATCACTAATTTCACTCACAAAAGTGGGTATTCTATTCCAAAACGAATAACCCCAAGGCATATAATGCCTCCTAGTACAACTTTTTTAACATATGACTAAATTTCAATTAAAATATCTCATTTTTGCGGGAAATTTTATTTTTGCGTAAAACATTAAAAAACCTAAGGGGGACTTAGCGCATTTCCATGAGACTCTCGGAGGATGATTAGCATGGTTATATACATTAGACACTAGACTTAGATGACCAAGCTAAGGCCTAATCATGAGTGTATACTCCAGCTTTGGAGGAAATGTGTGAAAAAACTCAGAAATTATAACTCGCTTAAAAATTCAAGCAAGGAATAATTACTAAGCAAAAAAAACACTCTAGAGTAATGCACTCATGTCTAAGTCTTAGGAGGCTAAGCCTATTACAAGTTCATCATGCTAAATTCATCTTATTACAATGCCCCCTCAGGGGATGAAAATGAGAAAAAGTGGTCATATTTGACTGGTTGGACAACTCTGATTTTGAAGATGTGAATGTTCAATCTTTGGCAACTCAACTGCAAGTCCATCCTACTGCAACTTGGTGGATAACACTCCTCTTCCCACACTATGTAATGAGACATTGCATCATCTAATAATATATAATTGAATCAACTCTTTCTCATTCTTATGTGTATTCGTGTTCACACTTGTGTGCGTAAAACTCACATGGTATCATAGCCACAATGAGGAGAATTCAAGGAAGCAGGTGAAGGAGACGAAGCATTGTTGTGATTAGAGGACTCGAGAGACTGCAATCACACGCAACTGGCAAAGGCAAGGCATCCCAATTTCAGAGATAATTTTTCTTTTATTTTCGAGTATTGCAAATAAATCTAATGTGTCAAAATCATGGAGGATATTTTAGGATTTTTTAATTGAAAAGAGCTATGAATACCTACAAGGGAAGGGAAACGATGCAATAGAAAAATTTATTGCCAAAATTTTAAAAAGTTATTGTCAAAATTTTAAAAAGTTATTGTTAGAATTTGTGTCAGACCCCGCTCTCAAGGAAAAGTTGGGTATAAAACCCATGATCGTGACCTGTCATGAGGAGACTAGCCACCAAGAACTAAGTGCGGGTCCGTGAGGAGTCATTGTATCCGCTAAGTTAATTATACATTGAGAGAAGATTCATGAGATAAAAGCCCGTGTTTGTGGAAGCCTTGAAATATAACCTGACATCATGTGAGCAGTCGAACATGAATTGAGTAGTTGTTGTCAATGAATCGAGAAGAGTCATCAAGTGAATGAAACAAGACCGACAGAGGAGTTGACATCCCATTGCAAATAGTCTCGGTCAAAGAAAGAAAGTTGCCACCTATGGGGAATAGAAGCATCCCTCGTATATAAGCCATCATGGATGAGTGGGACCAAGCTCGTCCAATCGTAGAGAAAGATATTACCCCCTATAAGACATTGTCATGTGAGAATTGATAAAGAAGCCAAAAAATTGTCGCGTGAGACTTAACAAAGAAGTAGTCATGATGAGCGGCAATTATAATCTGGGAGAAAGATTGTGACTTCAAGCAGGAGGGCATGGCCATGAATAAAGACAAACAAAGAGGTGTGCAGATACATAGAAACTATAAGTGAGTTTATTAATATTCTTACCTGTGAGTATATATATTTATGGATTGGTTAGCACTATTAGAACAACGATAAAATATAAATAACTTGACTAGTCTGGGAAATACTGATAATCTGATATATCTATTGTAGATAATTCATTGTTACAGCATATAAATGACTACACAAATGATAAATGAAACAAAAGACTACAAATCTTATATTATGATATCCCTGTGAGTACAATGCCAAAAGCGGTTGAATAAAAATGAATCAATCGGTTGGATCAAATGACAAAAGGATCTTAGATGAAATACAATAAGCAAACCGAATGATAATACCCGATAATAGATGAGCACTGTGAGATTAATGGATGAGCTGGAACTATGGCAACTCGCACGGTAACTGTTGCAAGTCCGGAAAGTTTTCCCTAGTGGCTAAACCTCTGAGAATGGCCTGGAAACTTTCCCAAATGGTGTGCCCTGCTCTACCTCTCAATTCTGGTGACTGACCGGCCTCTCTGCTAGTGTGTCTGAACCTCGGATGGATCCCCCTGGGGGAATGCGCCCCTCTACCACTAGAAAACTGTGCCCTAGTGATTCCACCGTCAGAATCGGTTGAGATGTGTCTCACACTGATCGCCCTGGCCTACTATGAAATGGGTCGGAAGGGTTTCCCTGGATCTGATCTGATGATCGCTCGGGAACCCCGAATGTGTCCACCCAAAGTGTCGCACTCCCAATGTTTGGAAAATGCACCCCAGATGATTCCTCCATCGAAATCTGACGAGGAACCAGGAAAAAGATGTGCCTTGCCTTCCTCTCAACTGGGTCGGAGGGGAATCTTTGAACTCTCCATGGATGGGACAATTCGATCCACTGAACCTCCTCAAAAGTTGCGCCCTCACCCTGAATAAGCGTGCCCTTGCTGCTGGAACCTGTGTAACTGTTGTTGAAAAATGATGGAAGACCTGTGTGATCTTCCCGGTGACTAGGGTGTGTCTCTCAACACCGGAATCAACCAACTGATGTCTTCCTCCTGGAATCCACTAAACTATATCTCCTGAGATGTGCCTCTCTCCTCAATGACAAGTCAAAATCTACATAATCATGAATTAGGTCGATGACCCTTCTCTTATAGCTTTTCTAAACCCTAATTCACTTTGAAACCCTAATTCGTTGTTGACCTTTTCCCTACAAGTGACTTTTACTTTATTTTATTATTCCTTGATTAAATCACTTAATTAATTAATTAATTAACCATTTTACCTCTAAAAAGTGATTTATCCATCCTAAAAGTGATTTATCCATCCTTATGGCTTCTCCAGCCACTGAAAGTCACTTCTCATCATCTTATCCTGTAGTGCTCTTCTTATCGATTCCGATGAGCTATTACACTAAGAGGTTTCTCCAAGTAATATGCCTATTATGACCTTCTTAGTGAATTTAATTAAGATATGACCCATAATAACTCAAAATTACGGAAATCGTCGGAATGCAACGAAACCAAAGCCACGTTGTGCGGAATGGATCCTGATGATGAACGATGCAAGTCAGGCCCAATAAAACCCCTCAATATCTCCCGAACTCTCTATCACCCCTATCTGGCTACTCTAGTAGGCATAACACTCTGTAAAGTTATAATGTCCAAAAATGGGGACATTACAGGAAAGAGGTTGTGTGCCAATATAAATTGTTTTATTTTGAGGTTTAGATTGTGTTGTTGTTATTAAATTTGGGACATTGTTTGGTTGCTAATCATTAAGTCAAAATAGTGAATCTAGAACTTTTTGGCGTATTTAAAACCTCCAAAATGGTCAATTTATCCCATATAATGTTGGACAGAAACGATAAGTTTAACGGTAAATCATGGAAACAGAAATTGCTTGCAAATTTTGAATACAAATGTTTGGACAGATTTGTATTGGGAAAATAAGTGTGGACTCAAACCAATGTGGATGCCCAAGATATGTATCAAGTGAAGAATCAAGAAGTTGTGATGTTAATCAAGATCTCATTAACGAATGAGATGCTTCCCAAAGTTCAAGATGGTAATGATGCATTTATCATGTGCAGGAATTTACGAGACATGCATGAAACCTCATACAAATGTACAGCTTTCTTCTTTAAAAATTTGTGATTTTCAATTAAACTGGAGGTGTTTGACTCCTTGCAAGATCCTCTGCTAAAAATCAAGGATATTATTGATCAATTAAAATCATTTGAAAGTAAAATGGAAGAAGAAGATATGGTGGTTATAACTTTGAAAAGTTTGCCTCTTTATGCAAATTTTATGGAAACCCTGAGCATTACTAGTACTCATAAAGATCTAACACTTGAGCAGTGGGGCACTAAGCTCTTGCAACGAGATAGATGGAAAAATCACTTTGGTAATAGCAGTGAGAATTAGTCTTTTGAAGGGGCACTTGTAGCAAAGTTTAAGAATAAGGGTAGCAAACAGGGTGAAGAGAATGGTGGAAGTAAATCTTATGAGTTAGGGAAATATAGAAAAGTTATTGAATGCTTTATTGTGGCAAGTTAGGCCATATAAGCAGAGTTTGCAGGAAGTACTTGTGGGATAGAAAGCACAACCAAGAGCATTCTCCCAATGATCAATCCGGAAAGAAACATGCTAATGTGCTTAAACACAAGGAAGAGCAAGTGTTTTATGTGTTTGTGGCCAGAAACAAGGATTCAAAGAGTGCTAAGGATGATTGGTACATTGATTTTGGGGAATCTAGACATTTTACAAATAGTATTGATTGGTATGATGGTTTTGTAGAGGAAAAATTGCAATCTGATTCTGTTATGTTGAATGGCAGAGAATAATACAGGGTTAGAGGAAAGGGAAACATCTTACTTCAGCTAAGAGATGAGAAGGTAAGATTAAAGATGTCTATTATGTTTGTTGTTTGGAGAAAAATCTACTTTCAATCAATGGTATAATGAAGCATAGTCCACATTTAGACATAAATTTCAGCAATAATAGGAGTTTTAATGTTGACAAGAATAGTGAAAAGAAGGTTGTTATGGACGTTGAAGAACGGGGATTATTCTGGTTGATAGAAGATCAGTATTGGTTCATCAGAAAGATGATTGTAATTTCACTAAAAATTCAGCCATAATCCCTAGGTCAGAGAGGTGTCAAGTGAGAAAGATCTCAAGAAATGAAGTCCTAAATGATGTGAAACAAGTACAAATCCTCCAAGAAGAAAAGGAAAACAGCAGGTATATTATGCATTATCTGTTGTAATTCATAAGAAGAAGATCATCATCGAGGGTGAAGATGTAGTGGTAAAATAAGATGGTGCTTCCCCAAAGAAACAAGAACAAAATTTTGATGTTTGTACCGGCAAGATGTGGAGGAGGTGAGTTCAGTGAACAAGCCAAGTTCTATGTCAATGAGGGTGAAGACGTAGTGGTAAAATAAGATGGTGCTTCCCCAAAGAAGCAAGCACAAAATTTTGATGTTTGTACTGGCAAGATGTGGAGGAGGTGAGTTCAGTTAACAAGCCAAGTTCTATGTCAATGATGGAAAGGTTGACCATTCAGCCAACATTGGCTCTCATCAAAGGTTGACCATTCAGCCAACATTGGCTCTCATCTAACTGATAAGTCAATGATCAAACAAAAGGATGGTGACATAAATTGCTTCATCAACATTGTTGGATACTAAGTCACTGAACACGTCCAACCCCCCGTATGTCTCGTATCCTTCATGCCGAACAGGACATGCTAAGGACATGTGTTTGGCATGTGTCTTGTTCACAGGACATGTGCCCTCATTGTGTCCAAATAATATGACACGTGTCCTACGCATTGGGTGTCCCACGGCCCATAAAACCGACTTTTTGCCTCATTTCACTCACAGGTTGGAGCTGAAATTGGTTTTGGAGTGCATCAAAGGGTTATTTTGCAGTGTTAGAAGGGATTCCAAGTGCCAAGCAAGTGGATTTGTCCACCATTCTTCAAGTTTTTCCCTACAGCAGTCCATTTTCTTCCTCATTTGACAGAAATCATGGCTCAATCATCAAGGGAAACTAAAAAAGGTCAAAGAAAAGGGATGAATGCCCCCACTGATGCTATCCCCCCTAAATTTTCATCAGGGTCTGCTAGTGTTCCATCTGCTGGAAGTGGGGTTTCAGCAACAGCTTCAAATGCTAGAAAAAACACTCTTTTAGAAAGACAGCAGGCTCAAGATTCAAAGTATCCATTATGTAAGTATGTTTCAAGACATCAAGGGCCCAAGGCCAACTTAAAGGGGGGAGGGAATGTTCTTTGGACATGTAGTTTTTGAAATAATCAGTTTAAGAGCACCTACTTCCGAGTAAAGGCCATTTGCTGGGCACACTTTGTGGACTTGAACCATGTCAAGGAGTGAGTACATCCAAATGAAGAGAATTGGAAAGAGAGGCCAATGTTGAAAAGGGGATCGTGGTAGCAGCATCTAGGAAAACCAACAATGAGGATCCTCTTCCATTCTTGAGGAAATCATCTAGCATTTATCCATTTGGGAGTGGGAGTGCAGTTCAAGCAACAAAAAAGAGGTCAATCGATCCAATGCACAAGATATTTCAACAAAGAAGAGAGATGAATTGATCTTACCATTGGGTTTTTTTTCTCTCTCAACTTCATCTCATTTAGTGTTGCACGATCACCTTTGTTTATTGGGATGTGTCGAGCTCTAGCTCAAGGGGCTCTAGCAGTGTACGTGCCTCCTGGTTCAAGGAAGCTTAGAACCACATCGTTGGTTAAGGCAAAGAAGGAGGTGGACAAAATGCTAAAGCCTATTAAATCAACATGGCCCTCACCTAGTGTTAATATTGTTTTTGATGGATGGATAGATGCAGCGAGCCATCCACTCATCAACTTCATGGTGTCTTCCTTGAATGGACCAATCTTCTTGAAAGTGGTTGATGCTCTTGGAAAATACAAGAATGCACAATATATGGGTGAGTTGTTCATTAAAATTATTGAAGATGTAGATTTTGATTCTTGTGTGCAAATTATTTCAAATAATGCACTTGTTTGCAAGGATGCTGGCATGATTGTGGAAGTTAAATATCCACAAATATTTTGGAGACCTTGCATTGTTCATTCATTGAATTTAGCACTTAAATCCATTGCTTCAGATGTGACATGGATCGGAAGTCATATTGAGGATGCACGCCATATCCACAATTTTGTACAAAACCATACCAATGCCCTCACAATCTATAAAAAGTACACACATCTATCATTGTTGAAGATTGTAGATATGCATTTTTCCTCCTCATTCATCATGCTTAAGAGGTTGAGGGAGGTCAAGACCGTTCTTGGCTCCATGGTTATTTCAGAGTTTTGATCTTTTTGGAGAAAGACGGATCAAGCTTCTTCAAAAAAGCTCAAGGATATAGTGTTAGATGATGCTTGGTGGGAGAGGGTAGATCTTACCATTAAGATCATGGACCCTATCATCTCTTTGTTACGGTTTGCAGACATGGATGAGCCCATCCTAGGGGAGGTTTATGAGGGTGGAATTCCATGATTGAGTCTGTGAGGACCATAATTTTACAGAATGAGTCCCCTGAGGATGGGACATCATCAGAAATCGTTTTCACCACCATACAGGATATTCTTATCAACATGTGGGATAAGAATTGCACACCTTTGCATTGCTTGGATCACTCATTGAATCCAAAATACTACAAAAGTGATTGGCTCGGTGGTGGGACTTCATGCAGATTCCCTCCTCACATGGATTGTGAGCTTTCACATGGGTGGAAGGATGCATTAAGACGAATATATCAGGATAGAGCATCCCTTAATGAGGTGGAGGGGGGGCTTCGTAGAGTTTTCCATTGGCACTAGGAGATTTGGAGGCTATGATGTGCTCAGAAAAAGGGGGGACAAGAAGCCCTATGCTTGGTGGGCAACGCATAGGGCAACATGCCCTCTTCTATAACAGTTAATCATGAGGCTCATCTCTCAGGTTACTCCATCCTCTTGTTGTGAGAGGAATTGTAGCACAAATGGGAATTTGTACAATTTGAAGAAGAGCAGGCTTGAGCAGTTCAGGGTAGAGACAATGGTGTATGTGTACACCAACCTCTGTCTTATTTATAGGAAAAGGGAGGAGTGGTTGAAGGGAAAGACAAAGATGTGGGATGTGTTTCCTGATGATACGGTTTTGGATAGTGTTGCCTCCTTATACTCACCTCGGGTGACATGGAAGAAATCTTCAACCCACTGGGTGTGTCCTTGGGGGCAAGTCTCGAGTCGAGATACCGTCGATCAACACTCGACTCCTACGACTAGGGCAACTCCTAGCAAAGTCAAGGGGGGTGGTCCCTAAAAAATAACTAAGGTAAGAAAGCTAAGTACAAAAAGAAAATCTAGGAGTTTAATGAAAGCAAGAGAAACTACCACTAATCTAACAGCGTGTATGACACATAAATGAAATTGCTTATGCTAGAAAAATAAAGCATATAAAGTACTTGCACAAGGATGATATAACTTGAAAGTAGATACAGTGCTTGAAAAGAAATAATAAGCAATATAAAGACCAGTACCAATAATGTAAAGGTTGTTGCAAGATGTAAAATGTTGTTGAAATGAAGACGTGGTGTGTATGCTCTTGACAAATTTTATTATTAAAGGTGAGTTATTTAGCTCGTGGGTTTATTATGAAGTGGCTTGGTGAATTGTAGGTCCACTTATGAGTGCAAAGTATGTGTAAGTGTTTGCAATAAAAGAAATCTAATTCAAGTTTGGCCCTTTAGAGATCATCCCTCAATTGGGTACAAAGAGCAATGTCGGAGGTCCAACAAGAGAGAATTGATCTCATTAATGAGTATTCCCTTGACTTCACACACAAGCTCAATGTATTGTCCCAATCAAACAATAACCAATATTGGATTTTCCTATTAAAACTAGATCCACACTAACCAGTCCCCATTCTGTATGGAACCACACCTCAGATCAAGCAAAGCTCGCAGAGGAGGGTCAAGAACATACTAAGGGAAGCTGAGGGGATGGTTTATTTGCCAACTTGAAAATTGCAGAAATGAAATCCAATCTACTTTAATCTAAGAAATGAAACTATTCTAATGTTTTGCAGTGTTGTGATTAATTTTATGGTTTATTTTATCTTTTTTAAATTAGCAAAAATGAAAAGCAATGAAAGAAGATAAATGAAGCAATCAAACAAGTACATTGATCCCCCCTAGGGGGATTGAATACTAGGCGTTGGGTAGCCCACTGATTTTATTGATGTTACAATGATCTTTTTTGGGGAATGTTTGTGGTCCTTTTATTAATGGGGGACCATCAAACTTACAAAGTTTTTTTAGAAAATGTTATCAAAGGAAGAAAATGATTTTTAGGGTCTTGGATGGTCCGAATCTACTAAAATTTGGAAGCACTTCCTCTTGGCTGTCCGCAAATCTGCAAAAATCAGCGAGCTAAATGTGCTAAAAGATGCTGAAAATCCCTTTGAAAGTGCCTGCAAAAGGTGTTAGGCTTATACAAGAAAAATCCTAAGTAAATGAATTGTAAACTAAGCTAACAAAGGCTAAGAAAGCACACAAAATGCTAGCTTTCTTAGTGTCTGTGCTTTCTGTCCTAAAACAGCAAGTGCAATGGCACACAACTTGCCAAGTATTAAAGATGAAAGCTCTTGAAATTAAACTATCTTTTAGCCTTTAAGATTACTACTTTTAAACTTGCTAAAAGATTAAATTTAGCATGCTAGATCTACTCAAAATATTGATATTTTGAAAGTAAAATATAGATCTAACCTATGAATGCATGCAATAAAGCTTTGATTTAGATTTAACTTTGAAAAGATACAAAAATTTAGATCTTGCATGCAAGTAAAAGGGTAACCAGAAAATCTTTTAATTTTGTTCAGAAAAAAGGGAAAGAGAGCGAGATGTCGAAGAGAAAGAAATGTTGGGAAATGGAGTCCTCTTAGTGAATTGTAGAGGAACTTTGTTCCCATAGAAGAAGGTTGAAGACAATGGAGATTCAAACTAGAATCCTCCACTCCTCCAATCCAAAGACCCTGTAAGCTTAAACAAATCCTGCAAAACACTTCGTCAAACATGGGTGCTCCCTACACATGGGATCTAGAAAACATGTCGGTTAAACAAAATAAACATGAAATCTTGAATCACATATGTAAATAATAGCAAAATCTAGAAATGCAAACTAGCTTACTAAATCTTGTTATTCGAGGACAACTTGACAAAGTAAAATTGCAAGAAAATAAACCTACAGTTACCTCAGCACATCAAAGGAACATTGAGCATCCACACATTGGCACAATACACAGGTATGACCTCCAAAGTCTCTTTATTTCTATTCCAATTAGCATAGAATCATTACAACAGCATTTTCCCAAGTCTCCAATTCTCGTAAACAATGGAGAGTGAGCTTGTTTAAATAGCTCCATAGGTGAAGATCCCAAGGATGGGGGCGCACCACTTGGAGGGGAAAGATGACAAATGTGAGATGGAAAGTTGCCACATCTCACAACACTCTAAGAAGGCACCACATTGGAGAGTAAGGAGGAGAGAGAGGTTGCCACCTCTCAAGAGGTAGGCGCCTCCCCTCAAGCATGTGCCACCTCTCAAGAGGGGGGCGCACCTCACTTTGGGAACTCCCTCAAACTCAAGTCAACAATCACATAACTCAGTCACAACTCCTCCTCAAGTGCCAACAAGGCCTAGTCAACTACTAGAAAGGGTGAGTTAACTCCAAACATGCCAAAACATGTTTCCGACATGTTTGCTAAAAAATAGCATTTGTGGATTTTTTGTCTTTTTGTGTCTTTTATTGTTAATATTATGGTAGTTGCGGGAGGTATTTACCTCCACATGTAAACCTGACGAGAATAGAATATTCCAGGAAGCAAGAAGAAATCCTAATGAGTTGGCTAATAACCCTAGAAGACAAGTCGGCTCAAGAGGATAATTTGTATTATGTTATTAGCCACCAAGAGAAGAAGTCGGCCAGAAGAAATATTATATGCTAAGTAAATAGGCACCCAGAATGAGAAGTCGGCCTAGGCAGTTAACTAGAATTAGTATAAATACAGGAGGCTAGTCTTCATTCTGGCAGGCATTCTCAGAACTACAGAGCTCACTTGTGCGCACTGCAGTTCACCAGTTTGTGCGCAAGTCTAGAGGAGAGTTGTCGTTGTAGCTACTGCAGCTAGTAGATTACGTTTTGGCTTGGACTATCTCTTGGTTATGTTTTGGACTATCTGATCAGCTCTTGTTTGGTGCGCTATCCTTGGAGAAAGGTGTGCTACCCTTTGTTTGGCTATCTAGCCTGGGTTTGCTTCCGGAGTGATTCTCTGTCAAGGTTAAGGTGCTCGGAGGGTGGCTTTGGCCTATGGTTGGGTGAAAATAGTGATATTATCTATGGTAAAACGAGCACATCCATCATATTCTAACATGTATTTCCCTTTTGTAAGAGAAATTGATTTTTAGTGATTAAAAATCATTATTTTCACTCACAAAGGGGGTACATCGGTAAAGTGGGTATTCTAAGCATGAAAATGAATACCCCCAAGGCATATGATGCCTCCTAGTACCACGTATTTAACTTATACATCAGTTACAATTAAAGTATCTAGGTTTTGTGGGAATTTTTTTATTTGTTGAAAACATTAAAAAAATCCTAAGGGGGACTTAGCGCATTTCCATAAGACTCAAAAGTGATGACTAGCATGGTAATATACATTATACACTAGAATTAGATAACACACCAAATCCTAGCCACTAGGGAAAACTCCAGCTTTGGAGGATATTGAGTGAAAAAACTTAAAAATTATAACTCGCTTGTAAGGCAGCAAGATATAATTAAAAAGTAAAAAAAAAAACTCTAGAGTAATGTACTAATGACCAAGTCTTAGAGGGCTAAGCCTTTTACAAAGTTCATCGTGCTAGCTCACCTTATTACAATTCCCCATGGGGGTATGGAAAATCCGTGAAAAAGAAGAAGAAGAAGAAGGGCCATAATGGCCGACTGGACTTCTGAACTCTGAATTTGAACGAATAATTGTTCAATCTTTGGTGGCTCAACTACAAGTCCATCCTAGTGCAACTTGGTGGGTAACAGACAGCAGAGTTGAGTTGGCATTGGCCAACTTGGATCTTAATGAACTAGTGCTAAAGTCCGTCACTTTTGGTGATGATCCCGTTGAAGGGTCATCCTCCACACCAGCAGATGCACAAATTGGATTGAATATGGAGGAGGAGAGAGCAATGGCAATGATGTTGATTTTGATGATGATGACATGGAGGACTACTGACAATCTCATGCTATGGGATTCTTCCATCCACGGTTCTAGTATCTACCCTATTTTTTATGTTCCATTGGTATTCACACCTATAGTATCATGTAGGTTGTAGCAATGATGCAGGAGTCAGTATCTATGTAACACATTTTGATTTTGATGACTTACTGAGAAAACTATAGTTTATGGTTCAAATTTCTTGTGTTTTTCATGTTATCATCATTGATCTAGTACTAGTTGTATGATTAAATTTGTATCATCATCATGTAAATGTTTTAGTTTCTAAGTTTTAATAAAATTTGAATCTTTATGTCTATATCAATGAAATAAATCGTGTCTCGGGGAAAGTATCGGCGAGGGTCCAAAATGTAACTTCTGGGTGACATCGACGGAAAATATCAAAATATCTCGGAAAATGTCACAAGACAGGGGCTTAACTTGGAATCTATGTTGCAGGAAACGCCCCCCCCCCCCC
>CBVK0105221996.1:0-14032 GCA_900067695.1 Picea abies | reverse complement strand
TGCGGGGAGTCTGTAGTGTTAGTGGGGGTCATGTGGGAGGATGGGAGATGTGGGAGTGGAGGACAGGCCGCAGGGGGAATGGGACGAGGGACGAGGGAATGTGGTCAAGGGGAAGTCGAGTAGGGTTATTCACGGGTGGAGGCTGTAGAAAGGGAGGATGTAGGAGATGACAGTGGATGTGCAGTGTAGACAAACGGTGATGGCAGCGGACCAAGTACAAGTTCGCTCTGATTCCAATGTTATGAAAAACCGAAGGAGCTACAAAATTGAAATGAGGGCTCACTTATATACCCACGTAGGGGTGCCCATAACCAATAGCCATGTCTTTTCATTATTAATAATTATTATTTATTAATTATCATTTTAATTATTATATTTATTAATATCTTATTTATGTGTATTTTTATGTTCATAACGATCACCTGATTTTTCATGATTATTCATAAAAAAATTAGTTAGAAGCAAGAGGAGAAATCAAAATAAGAAAAAAGAATTGGCACATACCTGCTAACACTGGATTGATCCCTGAACAGACGGGCAGATTACTAGTTTCATAATCATTGACCTAGTTATCAATTATACAGGGCTTAATTCTGAATCAAGAGATTTTTTGGGACGACTCCGAAAATGTCTAAGCTGGTATTCTGAGGTGGATATAGAGCAGAGATTATTCTGTTTTTTAGCCCTCAGTAATCTGTTGTTTTACTCATGTCCTCGACTCTAAACACCTTTATTTGTATATTTAAGCTAGTATTTGGAAAGAAACCGAGGCAAATTGGATGTCTATTTTATTCAGTAGACAAAAAAAAGATGTGTTCTAGGCAAAGCAAAGGAATCAGTTGGCCATTATACCCTAGCACAGTAGTAGATCTGCCACTGCATTTGAGATAAAGGTAAACAAACCCGAAGCCATCAATAAATATTGTTTTTGAATTCTGAAATGAAAAAGGTTCATTTACAGAAATATGAACAAAGTTCATTTACTAAATATCCAATTTAAAAGGGACAATAGGCTGAAATCCATACAGGATAAGTAATAAATATATTAAATAATGAATGCGAAATGATATGAATTACAACGATGAGTGACCTTGGTATTTATCTCTGTTACCAACATCGCGATATTATCGCTGTTTTGAGGGTTGGCGATATTATCGGCTGAAAATATCGCGATATTTTCCTTTGGTGATAATATCGCGATATTTCGAAAATAGCACAATAATATTGTGATGTCATGGAAAATGTCGCAGACAGTCATGGATTAAAAGCCAATTTTGGGTTTTAAAGTGTCATTTTGCAAACAAAGTGTGGGGTTTGGAGAGCAAAGGAGGAAGAGGTGAGCAAGAGCCGAAAACGTAGTTAAGGAGGCTAGTAATATACTAATTAATGGTAATATTAAATTCTTAAAGTAAAAGTGACATTCTCCTTTATCTTTCATTTTCGCTTAAATTTTTAACATTACCATTAATTGTTTCAAGATGTTTGAGAGTGGTTCCAACCTCATTGGATTTCATATGAAGAAAGTAGAATATTAGGTCCCATTCAAAATTCAGCAGACTTTATGGTTTTTAGGATTTCAAGATTGACAATATTGCAACATTTCCACTAGATTCTATCATGTATGAGGGTATGGAACTGGCATTTAGTCAAGACCACCAAGCCCTCTATGTACCTTGATGTTCGTGGCATTGATTGTTGAACTCTTCTGTCATGAATCTAGTAAAAATGTACCCTTCACTCAAGTAAAATCACTTATTAGGCATGTTAAGCTTTTTCTATCTTATTTTAATGTTTAGAGGGTGACACTGATGATGAGGATCCTAATATAGGCAACGATTGTGATGATATGTAGTTATTTGTTGTAGCATGAATTTTTTTGGACTCTAGAGGCCATTTACAACCTCTTTGTTGATGTATTTTGGTTCAGAGATGCATTGCACTCGGTGCTATTTTGGTTATATGCACCCTTGCTATTTACAAGAGAAACTTTGCATATTTGTGTATAATGGTTTGGATTCATATGGATGCACATTAATATATCTTCACGAACTCCACAAAGCGAGTTGTACTTGGCAGTAGCACCAGTAGAGGACACCAGAGTCTAGATTTTTCTTCTTCTACAGTACATTAGAGTCCAATGCCAGCCCCAGGACCTTCTTCCTCTAAAGGAAAATCCATTTCTAGAGCCATCACCTTCGGCCATAAAAGGGGCCGACGGAATTGTTAGTTTATTTATCTGATTTCATTGTAGATAACTCATGATGATGAGATACATTTATTGTATTTTTTGATGATATTTTAAGGCTTTCGAGTTAGGACATGATTCAGTGTTGATCTATGATGCATTCGAGTTTACTAGACATCTTATACATCTTATATATGAGTTCTCTTTTCATCTTTATGTGGAAATGCATTTATTTGATGTTGTTGATGGTTTAGATATTTAAAAAATTGAAAAAATGAATATTTTTGTATTTTTTTCGTTCTTACGACATTTTCCGATATTTACCGATATTTTCCCCGATTTTGCCAATATTTTCGTTTTCGAACCCTCGGCGATATTTTGCCGTTGCCGATGTTGGTAACACTGGTATTTATAGGCCTCAAGGTGACCATTCACGTAAAACTATGTCTTTATGTGAAGCACCTATTAATAATTAATATCCTAAGTTCTATAGTTTAGGTATATATATTTATGAATAATATTTATTTTCGTATACACAGCATTGCCTTCCCCTTTAGAAATGCTTTGTCCTCAAAGCATATCTATGGAAAAACTTTATCTTTTGTTTTGCTTTGTATTGCCTTCTCATGATTATCTATTCTTGAAGCTGTGATAGTTGACGATACAAGACACTATGATCTTCTAAGCATTGAGCAGAATTGTCGAATTGTGAAAGGGTCAAACCACCCTAATTCAATTTTCTGCAGAACTGTGTAGCAACGACCTCTGTGATTTTGGAAATGATAATATTCCACATTTGAACTTCTCTCCAATATAATAGGATCTTCACTTGGCTTGTCATATTGATTTCATCTTTCGTTAGTTTATTGAATAATACGACGATTTTTACAATTAGGATGACGATAAGGCATCCCTGTATCTTGTGTCTTGTTTTGGGGACCTTCGTCCTTTGATACTTTTGGTGATTTATTGGTTGATAAGATTTCAGTCAACGACTTTCTGATTTTTTATGTCAATTGGATCTATATTGGTTCATTTCTCCAAGGATTCGATTTTTACATCTAATGGCTTCTTTATTTCAACGGAATCAGTCATGATTTCCTTATCGATCACTAATTCTTTGTTGGTAAGTTACTCCAATATTTCTTGTTGCAACTTCTTTTCATTTTCTAACTTTTTAATCCATGCAATCAAGTTTTGACTATGATTCTTAAGGCAAGAAATTTCTTTGTCTTTATCTATGATAACTTTGTCCAATTCTTTTTGCATCTTTTGTACGGACTTCTGACTATCTTGAAGGATCGTCTTTGAGATATCTTTAAAGTATTCTGATGAGGGAGCTTCTAAATCTAACTTCATTGTAATGTCTTGCAATGTTATATTCTTCTTCTTATAGTGAAATGTCAAAAACGTTTTCTTCATGTTTAAGATGAAGGCACCAAGTGTTTCCAGCCATCTTGAACCAAGAATTATGTCAACCTTTTTTATACATAGTTGTAACATTGAATTGGGACATGTGTTTATAACCGTCAATTGTTACTTGTAAGTCCTTAATTTCACATTGCCCATTTGAAATAGTGTTTTTCTTTTTTATTATACTTAGCTCTGGAATTAATAGTTGATATACCAAGTCAACATTAATGTAAATTTCCTTATGGTTTGCATCGATAATGGTGTTAATCTCTTTTTCTTGAATACTCCCTTTGAGTGTTAATAATCTGAAACACAAGGTTAAAAGACCTTTACAGAAAAACCTTCCTTCCTTCCTTCATTTTATTAAAATCCAATTTGATACTATCAATTACTTTTTCTTTAGTAATATTGTTTATCTTTTATTATACCCTTGTATACTTGTGTTAGAATTAGGGCAGTAAAACATAACGGTAGTATCTTTTAAATTTCAATGAGTATAACAACTAGATCTACTGTTCAGACATCAGAGCTCTACTACTTAAACAGTGTACAGATCTAGGAGATCTGATAATATGGATAAAGAGTAAGACTGTAGCACAGATCTGGACTCAAACTTAAATATAGATATACAGATCTAAACTCAAAAACTTTCTGATCATTAACTGTAAGTCAAAACTATAGAAACAAGAGATAAACTCAATATATAGTTTAGATCTAAAACTGTCAATGCTGATACACAAATCTATATAGATCAAAACAGTACTGAAATCAAAACAGGGTTCAGATCTGAATGAGATTAGTAGATAGTTTACCTGATCCTTAAACCTTACCTCTGAAGAAGTCACAGTCACCACAAGAGATGCAGAACCATTTGTTATTATGCTCAGACAAGGTTCAGCTCTTAGATCCACCATATAGGTGGATCTCTTTCCAAGAGATGAAGGAACTTTCTTGCCACCAAAGGAATAGAACCAGAAGAGACTTCCCAAAGTCAAAACCTCAAACAAAGGAGACTTAAATCACCTAAACCCCAACACAGAAAAACTATGGATAAACCCGCACACATTAAGGGAGGCCGTGGCTCAAAGAACAAGTCTGAACTGGTTTAAGGAGTGCCACATTCCCAAATTCCTCACAGCAGTAAAGAGGAGGGCTGCACTTCACAAAAATCCCCCACAGTAGTAAGGAGCTGCACTCTACAGGTTTACCACAGCATAATACAAGGGGCCGCACCCTACAGGCTCACCCCACAGCATAATAGAAAGGGCCACACCCTACAGGCTCACTCCATACAGCAGAAGAGGAGGGTCGCACCCTACAGACTCAGCCCACACAGCAGAAGGAGAGGGCCGTACCCTATAGACTCAGCACAGCAGAACAGGAGGGGCCGCACCCACAGCAGATCACATGAGGAACAGTGCCACAACAGTCCATAAAAGGAGTTGAGAGGGATAGAAGAGGTAGGCCAAGCCACCTCACAAAACTCAGCAACAAATGCTCCAACAGAAAGAGGGCCGCTGCATAAAACTTCTCCAACAGAGAAAAGGGCCGTAGCAACAAAACACACCAACAGCAGTTGTAAAGGAGGGCCACAGCAAGGAGATAGGATCCGCTCACCTTAAGAGCATAACAATAATAATGTGTGTTGAAAAGAGGAGGGTATATCTCTTTTTATACTTTAGGCTAGGGGTTATAAACCTAGGAGTTAGGCTAGGGGTTGGGGTAAAGATAATAATTAAAAATGATAATTAGAAAATTAACATATTCAATTAATATAAATATTAATTGAATATGTTGTAAATTAAATCATTTAATTAATAACCCCTAAAACCAAAATAAACAAAAACCCCAAATAAGCACAAGCAAGGGTGAAGAGGATTTAGAAGGGTTTACAAGGTGGCAATACTTGTTCATTCATCTTCATGGTGATCTTATTACTTTATCATCATTGCATATGGGATACATCCCTCATGTGGTCATGTCCTTCTTCAGGGAAGGTCATACACCAACAAAATACTTGATCGAGAATCAAGTTGCCCCAGAACTTTTTCCGGGGTCTTATCCACCAAGGTCTAAGACCAAGGATCAACCCATGCCACAGGCATGGGTACCCTGGACTATGTCCAGGGGCCCTAGGCTTATCTAGGGGCTTTAACTGCTTGGTTCTAGACCAAGAACCCCAGTCGTATACTGGGGGCCCTCTCATGGGCCTTTACTGCTTGGTACTAGACCAAGAACCCCAATCGTCTACTGGGGGCCCTCTCAGGGGTCTTATCCACCAAGATATAAGACCAAGGATCAACCCATGCCCCAGGCATGGGTACCTTGGACTTTTCCAAGGGCCCTAGACATATCTAGGGGCTTTTAGTTGCCTGGTCCTAGACCAAGAACCCCAGTCATCTACTGGGGGCCCTCTCAAGGGTCTTTTGCCATGGCACTGACTGTTTGGTCCCAGACCAAATCCCCGGGGGTGCACTGGGGGCCCTAGATCTCAGCTAGGGTCTTTGACATCCTCCCGGAGAATGGCTCTTGCAGCTGCTTTAAATTTAACAACTTGAATATAAATTAGTATAGTGACCTTATATTCACTTTATATGTCACCTTGCATCACCCTTGTATACTTGGATATAAATTAGTGTACTAACCTTATATTCACTTTATATGTATAATGTCATGTTGTGTCACTGGTCACTTTTCACCTCGACTTTATGTATTTCAAGTACTTATATAATATGATCCATTTTTCGCCCGCAAGGGTGTAGACCGATTGGCAAGTGTCGTGTAAATGGAAGGAAATGTAAAAAAGGAGGTCTCAAGTTCGATTCTCACCTCGATTTACCCGTGCCCCATGCTTGCAGGCTGTGTGGAAGCACCTGGAGGTTATAAAGGTAGCAGATGGGAATCGACCCCGTGTCACACGAGTACGAGAACCGTGAGTTGCCGATTTCGCCAGTCACAAAAAAAAATATGATCCCTTTTTCAACGTTTAGCTATTCAAAATAGTTAAAATATAGAGATAATGGTTTGTTCTCCCAATGGATTACAAAGCGTCGTGATGCATCTCCCAGCATTAATATTTCACAAGTAATCTACTTCGATAATTTATGATTTCATGAGATTTGTTTCTCTTTTGAACCTGCAGTTATCTCTCCTAACGACGGCTACTCAATTAGCAATGAAGTTAATCTATGTATTAAAGGCCACTTGTTTAATCTATGTATTATCGGTGTTTTTGTGTATTGTTGGCAGATTTAATTCAAGTGATAGACTTCAAGTGATCTGGTGGCAGTTTTGACCTATCAGATGAACCAATCAACTACACGATAAGGTGGTTGTTGACCGTGGACCAAGACTGCAATTTTCCTTGTTTGTTGTGTATTGACCCATGTGAAATATTACCATGAAATTTTCTTAGTGAACTACTTGTTAATCCTTAGTTGTTGATTGCCGAATTGTTTTAATTGCTCCCAATTTTTGAATGACCTGTAATTTCCCTGTAGTTCCCAGATGATCTGCTAACACATTCCCTAATATTTTAGGACTTCTTTTAATGCCTCACGATTTTTGGACAACAAATAATCTCTGCAAACCTGTTCCTTGACTTGCATGTGTTTTTTTTAAGAATTTGCACTGGAATGACTTTCTGTTTTTTCTCTTTTTTCTTTTCTTTTAGTCAATGGAATTTCTGGATTGTAGAAGGCACAACATTTTTGGTAAAAGACCTAGGAATCAGAGACGCTCTAAAAAAAATTGGGTGTGGCCTAAAGCTAGATCATAAACATATCTTTGATAAAGATGTGGCCAAAGACCGAAATCAGAAATGAAGCTTTGATACCAAATGAAATGAACAAGGTTCATTTATGGAAATATGAACAAAGTTCATTTACTGAATATCAAATTTAAAAAGGACAATAGGCTTAAATCCATATAGGATAAGTAATAAATATATTTATTAATGAATGGGAATGGTATGAATTACAATGAGTGGCCTTGGTATTTATAGACCTCAAGATGACCTTTCACATAAAGTTATGTCTTTATGTGATGCACCTTTTAATAATTAATACCCTAAGTTCTATAGTTTAGGTGTATATATTTATGAATAATAATTATTTTTCTATACATAACAAATTCCATGGTCAAGAGGGCCAAGGCAAGATGAATAATAGGACCAACGTGGTTGTGGGCATTCGTATGGGATCGACACCATTGAATACAAATATTACTTTCTTTTCTGCAATTTTTGCTCCCAAACACAGTTACAGGGCTCTCTCTACTAAACATTAGTAGTAGAAGACTCTTTGTTTTGCTAAATAGAGAGATCAATTTGTAGTGAATGCTCAAATGTTAGTGTTGTTGGCTTTGATAGGAAGGGAATTTCCTTGTAATCATACGGTTAGATTGTTCTAACTCTTCAATCCATGATGTAACTCATTTTCCATGAACTAATATATGACGCATTCTCTAGAGAGAGAGAGATATGTGTCCAAATATGGAAGAAAATGTGGATAGTCGTTGATATGTGAATAGGGTGAACAAATAAAATAAAAAGAACTCACTCAAAAAAATGCAAGAATGCAAGAAGAGAGATTGCCACAATTTTACACACTATATAATATGTTGCATTATAGGTAGTTATAAGATTACAGAACCAAAATTGGTATATGGAGTAATTCATGGGGTGTACAATTTGTCTCCTTGGGAGATACATATAGAAATATACAATTTGTCTCCCTGGGATCATTTGTCTCCTTGGGAGTTACATTTTACTTACTAATTATCATCATCTCCTCCCTACTTAACAGCAAATTGTCCTCAATTTTTGTTATTCCAATTGGGTACCACCCTTCTAACAAAGTACAAAATGGTCTTTTTGTTTCATGTAGTTGTTGTTACATGCCATTCCCATAAATGCCAATCATACCCTTTACTAACCAAATACAACCGTGTACCTTATACATTGTAAAGACAAACTCATATAGCCTATAGAAAGTCCAACATCACTATGTGAAGGTCATAAACTTTGAATAAATATGCATTTCAATTTTAGAGAAAGGGTGGTCAAATAGATAAGATTAATCTATAGCCCAGTGGGTTAGCTCAATTGATTCGAAAGGAGTGTTCTGCTAATGAATGCAGCTATAGGAGACATCCTCCAGCTTACAACCTGTGAGATGTGGAATATAGCAGCTATGTGAAGTCTTACTCTCAGCTTACAAACCTAAGAGAAAGCCCCTAATAAAGGGTTCGTGGTTCTAGCCTGAGACAAAAGCTAGGAATGTATATGGCCTCCTCCATGACGTGAGAGAGAAGAACTCCAGATGATTATCCGATGTAAGAGCGATCTGTTGAGTTGGGGAAATCCCGAAAAGCGTTGAGCACATCATCATGAGAATAAGAACGAAGATGATGTGATGGCCTCCTCTAAACAGCAGCAGAGTTGATGTGAAGACTCCAGATGATCCTCCTGTTGGTGGCAGTGGGAAAGCAGATCTGTAGAGCAGACGTGACTATGGATGAGCATAAGTGCACATGTGAGGACCTAGCTCATCTGTGTAATGCAGTGACTCAGGTCTATGGCATCCCTATGGATGTGGCCCCTAGTGGATGAGCACTAGTGGGTGTATCAGATCCTTTGTTATATATTGTTCAAGAGTCAAACCTACCTGTAACCCTAGTTATTATGTAAAGGGTACAGGTCGGCCCTATGTTAATATGATTAATATAAAGAAGATAATTAATAATGAAAATATTAATTATAATAATAAATATAATAATAAAGTGTGTTTGACTTAGAGAGGTTAGCCCTGTTGTGCCAATGAGACGCCCTTGCTAATTGGTCAAAGTCTAATATAAGTAGGAGATGATTCTCCATTGTAGAATCATATCCTCCACACATATGTTTTGGAAATTTCAGCAAGTACTTCTCTTTGGAAAAGGTGCGCACCTCTCTTGGGCACTAGGGTTTCTAGGGCTTAAGCACCCTCTTGTGTGCTAAGTCATTTTAGTGGTGAAAGGTCTTTCTCTTGAAGAATATAGCAAAGGATTTGGCTGGGTTTTTCTCCCTTGTTTGAGAAAGGTTTCCCAGGATATATCTTGTGTTTTTGTGCATGGTGGTTCTTCTTGTGATCTTGGTTGCTGCAACATTTATGGTTATAGTTATTTGATAAAATGGAATGAACTTCATACTTAACCTAATGCTATGAAAACTTAACATGGTATCATAGCATAGGTCTTGAAGATCCCATTGCACAAGCCTTCTCCAGAACATCTACTCTCTCAGTTGCAGGAATCATACGGCCCTCCTAGGGTTTTCCAGAAAATCTGTACGGCCTCGTTTTCAGAAAAATTTCACCACTATAACTTGGACACTTGGGCTGAAAAAGACTTAGAAAGGTATGACCTCCTTCAGCGTACCACCAGCAATTCTCAGAACTAAATTTTGGGCATTTTCAAATTTTGACCCTAAGAGTTGCTAGGGTTTCATCAAAATTCTGTAGAAAATTCTAAATCCTATTTCTGAGAATTTCTTGAAGAAGCTATCATACTTAAAGGGTTATTGTTGGAAGTCATAAGCCCAACTAGACCTAAAAGTGCTCGCCTAGCCTAGCCGTTAGGTTTCCTCTAGCCTAGTTGACAAGGGTTTATGAAGATGAGAAATTTCATGATGGGAAGCAAGCTCAACACCAAACTCCAATGCAATGAAGATATCAACATCTCAGCACTCTCAGGTATGGTTCCTCTAAATGAAAACACTTGGCTAATTGATAGTGGTGCTTCCAAGCACATGACCAGTTTTAGAAATCATTTGACACACTTCATTGAGAAAGAGACACATCTACATGTGGTCCTTGGAGATGATGCTAGATACAACGTAAGAGGAGTTGGAATCTCCACCTTCCAACTAGATTCAGATATGCAACTCAAAATGGAAGAGGTCCTATATGTACCAGGTATGAAGAGAAACCTTGTCTCTATTTCGGCTCTTGAAGACAAAGGTTACAAAATCACTTTCTCAGAAGGGAGAGTATTTGCATGGCACAAAGACTCTCATATCAACTCCTCCAAAGTAATTGGTGTCAGAGATAACAACCTATACAAGTTGACCATCAAATCAGTTCAAGCCTTACTACATGACACCATCAACTTAAGTGAGCAATGGCATAGAAGGCTTGCTCACATTCATTATAGAGCTCTTCCAGCTCTAAGGAAAATGGTAACAGGTCTACCAGAGATCCAAATCCAACATGAAGGCGTTTGCAAAGGGTGTGCCCTTGGTAAAAATATTAAAGGATCCTTTTCCAACAGTGACAACAGATCCAAGAAAATTTCTTGATTCATTCAGATGTATGTGGGCCAATGATCGTTGCATCCCTAAATGGGTACTTGTACTATGTACTATTCATAGATGATCACTCTAGGAAGACCTGGATTTATTTTCTAAAGAGCAAGGATGGAGTCCTTGCCAAATTCCAAGAATTCAAAGCTCAAGTTGAAAATTTGACCAGAAGAAAAATCAAAGTATTGAGATCAGACAATGGAGGAGAATACACCTCAAAAGAATTCATCAATTTTTGTATTGAAGCAGGGATCAAGAGGGAGCTCACAGTGCCATACAATGG
The DNA here is from genome assembly GCA_900067695.1 of Picea abies. NCBI lineage: Eukaryota > Viridiplantae > Streptophyta > Pinopsida > Pinales > Pinaceae > Picea > Picea abies. Next base: position 2,812 of record CBVK0105221996.1, on the reverse strand, counting down.
GGTTGCTAAAAGGAAGAACAGAACTATCATTGAAGCAACTAAAGCAATGATACACGATCAGAGTCTACAAATGACTCTATGGGCAGAAGCATGTATGACTGCAGTGTATGTTCAAAACCATAGCCCTCATCAGACCCTGAAAAACATTACTCCAGAAGAAGCATTAACTAAAGAGAAACATAAAATTGGACACTTTAGAATATTTGAATGCCCAGTGTACCTTCATGTACCTAAAGAAAAGAAATCCAAACTAGAACCTTTAGGAAGGAAAGGTACTTTTGTAGGATACAATGAATCCTCAAAAGCATACCGAATCTACATCCCAGGACAAAGACAAATTGAAGTAAGCAGAGACGTCACCTTTGAAGAGGAAGTAGCCTTCCAAAAATCCAGAGAAGCTCAGATGGAAATAGATGGTGACACAATACCTTCTCCGCATTCAGAAATTCAGAGGGAGACAGACAGTGTTCCAGATGAGCCTACAGCTCAAATTGAGTCAGTTCCTCCAACAGATTCAGTTGCCCCAAGTAATGTACCTAGAGACATCATTATTGGACATAAAAGACTTGCTTGGGCACAACAAACGTTAGAAGAAGCATAAAGACATAAAGCTCCACAAGGAGCAATTAGAGAAAGCAAGAAACCTAAGAGATTCTCTAGCCATCTTTCAGCTATGACTCACATTATTGATTCAGAACCAACTTGTCATGGAGAGGCCTCAAATGAACAAGTATGGCAAGATGCCATGACTGAAGAATATCAATCTATACTAAAGAATGATGTTTGGGATGTTGTCCCAAGGCCAGAAGGGAAGTCCGTAGTAACTTCCAAATGGATTTACAAAATCAAACATGCAGATGATGGAAGCATTGAAAAATATAAAGCAAGATTCGTGGCCAGAGGGTTCTCACAAATAAAGGGAGTCGACTATGACGAAACTTTTGCACCAGTAACCAGATATACCTCCATTCGATCCATCATTGCTATAGCTGCTTCTATGGGCTGGAAGCTACATCAGATGGATGTAAAGACAACTTTTCTCAATGGGGAAATTGAGGAAGAAGTCTACATCAAACAACCAAAAGGTTTCGTTATACACAACAGAAAGTCTCATGTCTGCAGATTGAAGAAAGCCCTATATGGCTTAAAGCAAGCCCCACGTGCTTGGTACGAGAAAATGGATGGTTTCCTGATAAGTTTGGGTTTTAATAAACGTTCAGCCGACCCAAACCTATACTATAACATTAATGGAAACGAATGTTTGATTCGAGTCCTATATGTGGATGATCTTTTCATCACTGACTCAGAAAGACTCATTGTTGAATGCAAGCAGGCATTAACTGCCAAATTTGAAATAAAAGATTTGGGCCAAATGCATTACTTCTTGGGACTAGAAGTGTGGCGGAGATCAGACGAGATTTTCCTAAGCCATGGAAAATATACTTTGGAGATTCTGAAAAGATTCCAAATGACAGATTGTAAATCCATGCCAACCCCAATGGTAATGGATCTGAAGAAGATGAATGATACCGATTCCGAAGACGTAGATCCACATTTATATCGGCAGCTTATTGGATCCTTGATGTATCTAGTTAACACCAGACCAGACATTTGCTATGCAGTAAATGTGCTTAGCCAGTTTATGAGCCAACCAAAACAGACACATTGGATAGCCGCCAAACACGTATTAAGATACTTACATGGCACTATTGGCTATGGCTTAAAATATGCAACAAATGTGGATCTAATACTGGAAGGGTATGCTGACGCAGATTGGGCAGGAAGTGCAGTAGACAGAAAGAGCACCTCGGAAAGCTGCTTCACCCTAGGATCAGCCATGATTTCCTGGTGTAGCAGAAAACAAAGCTCTGTGGCTTTCAGTACGACAGAGGCATAATACATTGCACTGAGTGTGGCAATTCGTGAAGTTGTTTGGCTTCGCAAACTCTTGACAAATTTGTTTGAAAACAAGATAGATCCTACCACCATTCATTGTGACAACCAGAGTTGTGTGAAGCTCTCAGAGAATCCTATATTCCATGAAAAATCAAAACATATTGAAATCGTCGATTTTTTGCGACTTTTACCCTGAGCCGACTTATACTCTTGAAAAAATCGTGACTTTTTGTATTTTCAAAAAGTCCCGACTTTTACTAAAAATCGCCAACTTTTACCAAAAAGTCTCAACTTTTACCAAAAAGTCTCGACTTTTACCAAAAAGTCGTCAAACGCAAAAAACCCGCGGGCACAAGGGCGCATTTTGGTTTTTTTTTTGGTCATTTGTGTTTTTTTGCTTGTGGAGAAGGAAGGTGAAGGGTTTGTGGTCTTCCTCAATCACTGTGGAGGCAACTTAACAACCATCATCATCACCATCAAGGATTTCTAGGTGGAGCAAGGGTTCAATTTCATTTGCCAACCGGTGTTGAATCTTCCATTCATAGGTATGTATCTAAATCCCTTCCATTCATAGGTATGTATCTAAATTCCTCCATTCATAGGAGGAGTGGCCTGAAGACATCAAGGAAGGTGATGTGCAAACATCAGCACAACCTTCTACACTTATTGATACACCTACTCCTGCACACACCAGTGGTCATCCATTATCAAATACAGGGCCTTCTACTGTCAAGGGCAGGCCTGGCAAACAACCCCTTATCTTTTCTCGTAAAAAGGTGAGAGGCAAAGGCCGACATTGATATTAGATAGCTAGTTGCTAGTTTTGTTTCATTTGTCATTGTATATCAGACATCTCCAGACTCCATCATCATGATGAATCATGAGATACATTTTATAATTATATATGTGATGTCAT
>CBVK0105221983.1:0-12919 GCA_900067695.1 Picea abies | reverse complement strand
ATAGAAGCTTCCCTCGACATTTTCATCGATTTCAGGTGTCTATTCTACCTGAAACTTCATTGACAAGCATTGCTCAAATAAAATTAAGTTATGACTTCTATTTTTTTGTGTGTGTTCTTAATAGCTTTATCCGGCTGCTTTAAGGGTAGCCATTTTGTGGGAAATGATCCTTCAAACTATCTGGTTCGTTGTTGCTATTTTTAATGGTATTCCTTTGAATATTCAGACTAAAAATGTAGTGACCACACATGATCCAGTTAAAGGGTATTGCCTAAAGTGGTTACTTTTGATATATCTATGAGATCATTTGCTTGGATAACTTAGGGTTACTACCTGGGTATATTTTCGGATGCTGTATCAGTCATATTGGGTCAAACTAAATGTGTTTTTTTTGTAGTTTAAGTGTGGCTGGAGTTAACACTCGGGGTTTTGGCCCAAAAGCCTAGATTTCGAACTAAGACGCTCTGATACCATATGTAACAGCCAAATATTTCTAAACACATTTTACTTTCATAAGCAATTTATTTAATGAACTGAGCTAATAACTTCATAACATAAGAACAGTCTTCATAATAGCAACTTCAGTAATTTAACTTTATCAATGAATAATGTTTTTATTTCAGAATGAAATAAATACATAACTTAACAATTTACCTGGTTCTAATGCTAATTTTTATTTCCTTGCTACCTTGTTGTTTCCCTCCTGCTACCTGATACACAGATCAACACTGCCACAAACAAGAAATAACTGCCCAAAACTATTGTACTCCCTGCCAACTAGGAAAACTACCTAACTCTAGGATATTTATGGATATCTTGGCCCCCGTGCCCAAAACCTCCAGCAACTCGATGCCTCAACTGATCAAAAGCCACAGCCAGAAACTCGCTGCTCACAGCAAATCCAACAGTTCTCAGAATCCATCCCCCTCATCCTCCGTTCGAATACCCCTCACGTCCACCTCTTGTCCTCCCTTATTCCCCTTCACCAACTCATGCAGTTACTTCCTCAACCACCACCGTGCATGTCCCTTATCCTTCCTTTAATGTTTTATCTTCTCGGGATGAACAGGTTATCCCTTGTTGTGCCCAAAACCTCCAGCAACTCGATGCCTCAACTGATCAAAAGCCACAGTCAGAAAATCTCTGCTCACAAAAAATCTCATGGTCCTCACAATCCATCCTCCGTCGAATGATGCCCCTCACATCAACCTTCCTTTCTCCCTTATCCCTCCTTCACCAACTCCTCATTTACTCCCTTTTCTGCCCCCATCCTCCATCCTTGGTCCTCCTTTAATTGTTTTATCTTCTTGAGATTCATAGGCTATCCCTCTATGCATACGCAACCATTTTATAAAATTTCTCATTGATTTCTTAAATTTATTTCTCAGGTCATTAAATGTAATCTGTAGTTAAAGTATTACTTAGTTAATCACAATTATTTTCTTTAATTAATTTTACTTTATAATCTTTAAATATTTATTTAATTAGGGTCGTTACAGAAATTGAGTTTGGACTGTGGCTTTTGATTAGGGGAGGCACTGAGTTGCTGGAGGTTTTGGGCACGGAGGGAATTTTACTTTATAATCTTTAAATATTTATTTAATTAGGGTCGTTACACATTTCTTATTTATGGTGCTTCAAATTGAAATTTGATACTTGAAGGAGTTCAAACTCACATTGAGCTTAGGAAAGTGGATTCCATGATGATATTTGAAGGGAAGATGTGTTAATGACTTTGATGGTTGGATTACTGGATATTTGATTTATGATATGAATGCTGTCAGGTGTGGTATTTGAAATAGACATTTAGATGACTGCAGTGTCTTTCCGAAACATAGCTTGTAGTTTGAGCTTCTTTGCATACTTCTTTTTTATGTCAGTTTTTGGTAGCTAAGCAACTTATTTTGTTATTTCTGTTACTTTTCATTTAGTGAGTTAGCAAAGGCACACAACTAAAAATTGTGAAGGTCTAATTCAAAAGGAAGCAATTTGTAGGCATCTCAATAGGGTCTAATTCAAAAGGAAGCAATTTGTAGGCATCTCAATAGCCTCGTGAATTAAAATATTTCAAGAATGCAAATCAAAGAAAATCCTGCTTTAGATGCTTGTACCATGATCTTAATTTTAGTCAGTACTGCAAATGGAATTCATTAGAAGCATCTTTCATAGCTGAGGTGGCTATTTGTGAGGTCTGGCAGGCTGTCAGGTGACAATATAAGGTTAAAACAGGTCTAAAGGGTTGCAGTGATGCTTGGTCCTTAGTTATGGACAAAGTAGTCTGACTTGGAATTGGATCAGAATTGGCGAGCCCTTCAACATGCAGAGTCAGTCACGAAACTCAGAGTCAATTTGGAAAGTAAAATGATACCTAAAAGATTCAAAAACTAATTGCAAAAAATATAAAATCATGCACAAAAATGGAAATATCAATATGAACAATTAGTCACCAAATATGGAAGTTTGTGAATTTATATTGCATGCAAGGATGCAAATGGGCAAAATCACATCAAGATACAGAAATTAGAAGTTCTGAGATACATAAACTTAAAGTTTTAAGACACTAACTGGTATACCGAGACATAACATAAACATTTGGGATCTAAATGGTCTCCAAAGGCCAAAAATCATCAAACTCTAATGTAAATAGTAAATACTCAGTTGTCAGGGTAACCACCCCTGTAATTTAAATAGTAAATACTCATTCATCAGGGGGTAACCACCCCTGTAATTTAAATAGTAAATACTCATTCATCAGGATCAACCTCCCCTCAAATCAGCTCCAACAGCGGGAAGGGTTTACTAAGAGAATCGGCTCGAAAGAGTCCAAATTCAAGCAATGAAGAAGTGAATTGAGGTAAAATAAAGCAAGGCAGGGTTTACGTAAGGTCAGTTAGGGTTTACGTAAGGTCAGGCTCCTTGTTTTTTCCTTCTTATTTTCTTATTTGTTTTTCTGTTCCTTGGCCCTACCGTCAGTCTGCATGCTACATTGACATGGACTTGGCTGAGTCTGACTGTGACTGAGCCCAGTCTGCTGCGGACTTTGCCTCTGGTTGAGTCTCCTGCTGTCTTTGCCTCTGGCCAAGTCTACTACTGACTTTGTCCCTTTTTATGAGGAAAATGTTTTCATCATCACCTGTCGACTTTGTTTGCAACTCTAGCAATCCTGGCATCTGCAAATTTATACTTGCTGCATTTTTGAAATCAACTGTTGTCTCCTCAAAGGAATTGTGACCCATCCATCATAGGATGCTCCCAAAGCATCTCAAACCTCAAAAGAACATTGACCACATGTGAAATTGAAGGAACATAAACTTGGGTCATAAGTGGCCTACCAAACTCAAACGTCCCTCAAGTCAATATTACTAGTCAAAATATCCGAACACCACATCAGGAGCTGTCTAGGATGTCCGGCAAAGATAATCACATCTCCATACAAGAGAAAGACAAGTGGATTGTATCTATCAAAGTCGCAAAGATAGAAATTTGTGCAAGTCAACTCATCGATCTTGAAATACCAAACTTGTAGTATAGGTAACATCCCATGCAGGGCTACCAACAACTTGTGGACATGAGAATCCCTTTCGTGCACCTCAAAACTTGCAACAACTGAAACAACATGAACTAGGTCAACTCCCTCATCTTGAAAGAATCCTGAAGCAAGAGGAGCATCATGGTTGACTCCCTTTGTTTGAGCGAATCCAACAATCCTGTCTCTATACTGTACAGTACTCCCATCGGATGCAACATGGAATTAACCTCAACATCATCCTCCATCAAGGTATCACACCTCTCCTTCTCAAGACAATTGGAATGCATGCAAATGGAAGAAACCAATGCAAGATGACTAGCATATAGCCTAGGAGGCATACTCACACTCATTGAAGATCTAGGATGTCTGTAGGACTGCTTTTGAGCCTCTTGTAATGTCAGAGTGAGCCATGTTAGTCTTCTATGTGCTGGAGTAGAAAGTGAGAGCATATCTAATCCGAATCTCACCTCATCCTCTCCTGGATCTAGCTCATTACGAGTCACTGAATTAGTCTTTGGAACAACAACCTTCTCATTCTCCTCAACATCCAGAGAAGAATCCTGAGAAATTGAAGACCTCACATGTTCATCAAAATTGACATCTCTGCTTACCACTATCTTCTACTGCGTTAGAAGATAGACCCTGTAAGCCTTGGAAATCTCACTGTATCCAACAAAAATACCCTTAATAGTTGAGGGTTTGAACTTTGTCCTCTTCTCCTCAGGCACACGAATACAAACTAGACAACCAAACACGTGAAAATATGATACATCTAGTTTGACAACAGTAAATTCCTCCTCTGGTGTCAGTCCTTCAAGATCCTGTGAGGACACCTATTCAAGATATACATGACTGTATTACAAGCCTCAGCCCAAAAGCACATGGGCGAATCCATGTCATGAATAAGAGACTAGCACATGGGCGAATCCATGTCATGAATAAGAGACTTAGCAGTCTCAACATTTGACCTTTTCTTCCACTCATCAACCCCATTCTACAGTGGGTTGTAAGGTATTGTCAATTCCTTATTGGTCTGTGCTTCCTTGCTCAAATACTGATACTTCGTGGAGGTATACTTTCCTCCATTATCCGAGCGAAGTACTTTGATCTTCCTCCATGTCTGATTTTCAACCAAGGCCTTGAACTCTGTGAACTTGTTGAACACTTCATCCTTTGTCATAAAAAATAAGATCTAGGTCCTGCGAGAGAAGTCATCAATAAAAGTGATATAATGACAATTAACTGTCAAGAAAGCGGAGTACATAGGTCCACACACATCTGAATGGATTAGATGAAGACTCCCTCTTTCTCTATTATGCATGCTACTGAGAAAATTACTGTTGATGTGCTTACCAAGAGCACATCCTTTGCAGACACCTTCCTTCTCTATCATGAAGTCTGACAATCCTTGCACCAAGTTCTTCAAGATAGGTGGTACTCCATAATGCAAATGGCCAAGACACTTGTGCCATAACTGACACAACTTGGTAATGCCATGCACCAAAGCACCATGCTTCTTTTGATTTTCCTGCAGCTTGTCAAGACGTCCAGCCTGAACCCTAGTTGCCACAACATCGGTTCTCCTTCTAAAGATAACCTTTTGAGCAATACACTCAACCATACAATGAAGATTTTCCATACAGGATACTGAAAGAAGATTCTTCTTCAACCTAGGAACAAAAAAAACTTTACACAACTCAATAACATTTAACTCTTCTCATGGGATAAGTGGCATCATCACCAAGCTCCGCACTCATGCCTCCCTCTTGCTCTTGAATTCTGTTGAATAATGATCTATCATATGTCATAGGTCTCAAAGCTCCACTGTCCACATACCATCCAACACTAGACAGTGTTAGAGGACAAGCAAGAGCCCATAGCCATATCCATCCTGGAAAATGTGCAATATGAAGAAAAAACAACCCTTCCAAGGGTCTAAGTGCTTTTCTCAAGCTACCTAGGGTATCACACCCAACAACTCAAACAAGGTCAAACACCTCTCCCAAGTATTCTTTAGTTAAAATACCGACTCCCTCTTACACCTAAAGTGATTTCAGCCACAAAAACTTTGAAACCATGTAGAAATTTTCTGCACTAGGGCAGTTTATGCATCTCAGAAAATTTCACATCTTTCTTAGAGGTTTCCCTTATCTTAACCCTGTGAATTTTCAGCCTTAGGGATGTTATGAAATATAAATAAAACAACAGCAATAGTGGACAATATTTGTCTTCTTAACAACCCCAATCCACTAGACAATTCAAGAGAAAAGATATCAAAGTGTGCCAACAAGTTTCAGCCCTATAGGGCAATCTTATCATGCATAAAAGAGACCTGAAATTCACTTTATGACAGCTCTGAATACAATAAAAAATCTGCCTTATCTTCTTCAATATTAATGTGAAATCACTTAACAGTTTCAGTCTTAACTTATGTGAAATCAGCAAGACACACAAGTGCTGGAAATTACAAAACCATGAAGAAATAGATTTGCTGAAAATCAAATCTGCAATAGAGATAATTTTGGACAGCTAAAACCTTCATATGAATGCATAAAGATGAAGTTCTTGTACTTATCCCAAGGCGAGTACAATCCTCTAGATCTCCAAAACCCTAGCTAAGGAAAACAATGAAAGCCCTAGCTCACACCAAGGAGCTCCAAGAAAACATCAAACAAGCATGTCCTCCAAGGAAAGATGTCTCCTCTTCTTCTCAAAACCCTAATCTCCAAGTCTTCAAGGAATGAAACCCCAACTCTAGTGTTCTAGGTGCTCAAAAGACTCCAAGAAACCATAGCGACTCCACAACAAGAGAGATAAAGTACAAAGGATGATGCACAAGATAGAGGAAGACTAGTGCGCTCCTCTTAGTCACATCTCTAACACAAGATAACGAACAAAGTTGAGAATGATGAAATGAATCTCTCGTTCCTCTATATATATGAGAGGTAAGGGAAGCCAATAATATATATGTGGGCCTAAACACTTATAAGAAAACTACAAAGCAACATGTGGAGCACTACACTCCAAGGGTACACATGTCAAGGTTTGAGGTGATGCCATCCACAAGCAAGGTTGCTCCACAAGATGTGTCCAATGCTCCTCCTCTAAGCCTCCAATGACTCCAACGATCCTTGTAAGCCATGTAGCCCATCGGGTCCACTCCCCCTGCATGAACATTGTCACAACCCATCGAGTCAACTGTATCCCTCCATTCAAGCATCCAAGCTACCCCATGATTTCTAGGGCTTAGCGCCCTCCACCGCAATGCCAAACACTTGTCCTCCAATGCAAGCATTCTCCAAGTAGGCAACCTCCTCCTTGTGGCCAGCATGTAGAATGTCATCAAGTTGTCTGAAGATCTCCAACACCCTAAGGAAGAATGTCATGCACCCACTTGAGGTCAAGCAAACATTGAGTAAGCCATTTCTAGTGTGCAAATCCATCACGGTCCATCTAGAGGCTAATCATTCCCCATGTAGCCCAAAACTAATGAAACACCCCCACACATGGTGTAAACACTTTTGTAGTAACCCTGAAAGCTATTAGGGGGGAGTCTCTTGTATTTATGTTGAGAAATGCACTATATGATCTCAAGCAAGCTGCTAGAGCTTGGCTACATGCAAGAGTTGACAATCTTTTCAAAGCAATGATGTATGAAGAAGCCCATTAGATCCAAATTTTATGTCAAAATCGAAGGTATAGATGACATTGTGATTATAATATTATATGTTGATGACCTCTTTTTTATAGGTTTCTATGCAAAATAATTGAAGCACATCTTTCTTAAATATTTATTAGTAGAATATCACCTAGATTTGTAGGTGCCACTAGAGAATTATGCAGGGAAGATGTATCATGGGCATAATAGTTGGGATTTGGAGCCACATTTAACTTGCAGCTACAAAGACTCAGAGTACTAAATGACTAGGGCATGCAGATCATGTTAAGTGGAGAGAATCTACATGTTAAAAAAAGATGACTTGCATGGTAAATAGACATGGCCATAACTCTAGAATCGTAAAACAAGAAGCAAGATTTTGAACCATGTAATGCTCGGAAGAAGTTACACAGTTTGGCAATATATATTGGAGAGAAGCCTTAAACACAGTCAGTGTTTGCAAAATGAGATGCCATTCCATTACCAAAATGAACTGTTAGGCATCATACCCATACTTTATCCATCAAAAGTAGACCCATGTTTTACATATAACTTCTCATCCCACCCTCTAACCCATAAGTGAGAGTGAGATATTCCTCATGGCTCACAGAGAGCCTCAATCAACAATTGGCTCATGAAGAGGGAACATTTCACAAGTGGGATTTGAACTTGGATGGGAGTATAACAATTTCTCTTCTCAACCACCTGAGTTAGATCCAGTTGACATCTCTTAGCTTAAGATTTACCTGTCATTGTTTTCAATTTGTCAATACAGATTTCCCTTTTGAGTCCCATCAACTTTTGTCATTCTGGACATCAATAAAATTATCTTATTTTATCTTATCTTTTGCTTGTGTTCTTACTGGGTTTCTGCCGTCTTTAGCACTAACACTTTTTACTGTTGCCAGATTTGTTTCTATTTTACAGTTTACTATCGTAGCACTGGCAAGTTGATGGGCCCTTGTTGAAAATTGGTTTCTCCTTTCAAACAAATTTTCATAGTTAATGTGCTAGGTGCAGATCCATTTTGTGCCTCTTTCCCATCTGTACGTTTAAATGTCATTGTAAAATATATCAAGAAAGTATCAAGGTTATCTTCTAAGGTTTGCCCAATAACTGATGCATTAAACTTCTTGTGTATGAGGGATTAAAGAAACTTTAACAATTCTAGAAACCGGAATTTCTATAGTGATAAGCTTCCGTGAAATGTTGAAATTGGATGATATTCATAATTCAACATATGGTATCTTGATTTATCAAGTGGTCATCGAGATTCTTGGTTGATGGGGAAAATTGAAAAGACTACAGCAACAATACTTGATCTAAGAACTGATTGGAGAATGTGTCAATCAAACTTTTTGTGTATGAGAGATTAAAGGAACTTTAACAATTCTAGAAACCGGAATTTCCATAGTGATAAGCTGCCATGAAATGTTGAAATTGGATGATATTCATAATTCAACATATGGTATCTTGATTTATCAAGTGGTCATCGAGATTCTTGGTTGATGGGGAAAATTGAAAAGACTACAGCAACAATACTTGATCTAAGAACTGATTGGAGAATGTGTCAATCAGAAGCACTTTGGGTAAGTTATATAAATTGCAGATAGAAAATATGAGTCTGAGGAGTATTCTCTTTTTCCAAGGAATTCAAGTGATACTTCCCCACATATCCGGATGACATTCCTAGTAAATCTGTTGGCGTAGACTAGTGCGCCTCACCTAGGGGGTTCCGAACCGGGCACCTGCTGGTGTGAAATTAGCCAAATACCCAACAACGTTGGTGACAACCAATTGAGCTAACCCCTTTGGCTATAGTCTGAGGAGTATTCCGTGACTGTGCTGTATATTTGGATATCTAGCTCTGTGACCTCTGAGAATCAATTTGCAGTCCTGCTGATCATTAGACTACGGCCAGCTTGATTTCAAATTTGTGGGATTTGGCATAGTGGTCAATATCACCATTATTGACTCTATTTAATCTGTCCAATTAATGTGTATGTGTCAGTGTGCTTGTTTATTTATAGATATGCTAGATAGATAGATAAATATTGTCTGGGTGTGGGTGCAGGTGTGCATGTGTATATATATGTATATTCACAACAGGAGGAATTAGAAAGTGAGTATAACATTTCGAAGTAAAGTGATTTTATAGTTTGCAAATACATCTACTTTTGCTAACATGCTTTTGAATTTTTGGAAGCCTTTTCATTTATCTACATGTCTTTTTATTGAGCTGTCAAAGGTCAGGGTTCAACTTCAAATGCAACTCCATGCGTATTAGGCACCCTTGTTGTTACTGTGGCTTGGGAGATCTGCACTACTAGTCTATCTTGGTAGTGAATGCACGACCTTTTCAATAGTCTTGAGAGGAAAGGATGAGAAAAGAAATCTGCTGTCATGTATGGGTAGTAGGATGCATTTTTCTGATGGTGAGCCTCCATGAGTTTTTTTCTCATTGCAGTAAATATTTACTACAAAATGTAAAGCATAATATTGTCCCCACTGTCAAAATAAAATATAATTAACAAATGTAATGCATGTAGATGAGTTTACTGTGGAAACGAGGTCGTGAATTTAAATCCCTATTTCATGCTTTACCTGTTGTAGTCTACAAATTCCTATACACAATATTACTGAGATAGCAAATTCTGTTAAACTATCTTTAATTGTTTCTCCTGTAAATTTGCTAAAAGATGGCATACCAACTTGCTGATATGTTTAATCTTTAGGGCTGGATCCTCCTTTGACCAACAAGACAGTTACAAGTGTAAATGCACTAAGATGTTGATTTTACATTTGTCTGAATCTTCAGAAGTCAGGTGCCCCCATGTAGTCTTATTGGCTAGCACAATGGCTAGGTTGGCCTTCTGGTTGTGTAATGTTCAAAAGTGTTAATGAATATTAGTTGAACTTCTCTTAGTCTTTTTCTCCTTCAGTGTCCTTCAGTGTCAATGAGGGACATGACTCAAGGTGATGTCCCACTCATTTGGTGCATTACAAATTCTAGATAAGGGACATGAATAAAGATGCGGTCATTCTATTCACCACTGCAAATTGGCTTTGCAATAAGGAAACATTCAACATTTTAGTTGAAGGGTATTTGATGCATATGCTTTGGGTGAGCGAAATGGCTCTGAGCTGGGTATGGTTCCTATAAGATTTGAATCGTTGATAACTGGGTAAAAATAGTTGACCCTTTAGCTCTTGAACTCTTTCATGATTTTCAATTCTACTTATTATATATGCATATTGTATGCTGGATTGATTATTTATCTAGTATGTGTAGTTACATTTTCAATAGTCCAGGGCTTACATGTTTTGAACTTACTGTGCAGGATAAAAAATTGAAGGCACGGTTTTCTGCAATTCCAACTCCTGATGAGTTGTCTGCATTAGGTCCCGAATGTGTTAGAGCTGATGCAGTTCTTGTAGATGCAGAGAAGGATAAGAGAGTTGCAAAATTGAAGCAATTTACGATAGCATTAGTGAAGGGTTTGACTTCAAATCCAGCATCAATGATTAAGAAAATTGCTGAAGTGGTGAGATACTCTACATTTGTGAAAACTCAAGTATTGTTTTCTTAATTTTGAAGGGTAGATGTTCTCAGGGAGCATATGTTTTCCTCCATGGTAAAATCTATATCTTTCAATTTGATTTTTGGCAACTGTTTTCTTTCCATCTACAATTTAATTTTTCTTTTGTATTTATCACAATTTATTGCTTTTCAATTGTTTCAACAACATTTTGATGCTGCTTGTCGAGCGGGCCATGCTCTAGTGATAAGGTTGAGAACTTACCATGATGATGACTGGGATCAAACCTTGCTGGGCTTGCTTCCTGTTGTTAAGATGGCCTACGATAATGCAGGGTAAACAGGTGAGGCCAGATGGAAGTCTTGGGTGAATTTTGGTGGCATAGAAGCCCCTTGGATGCAGCTCTGCTTATCTGGACGGTCCTCTGAGTTTGACACTGCACTATCCCATGTTAATGCCGGGTAGTGTTTCCCTTGTTTACTGAGAAAAATAAAAACAAAAACATTTTAGTGTCACTTATAGAACAACTCTATTGATAATTTTATTTTCAAAATACAGGTAAGAAAAGAACAAAAATCTGATGACTTAAGGAGTCAAACAGTGAATATTTATAGGAATGCTTAAACTGACAGTTACCTGGGAAGCACCTGAATCCAAATGTAGATCTGAGTTCAAGCCATCTGATTAACACTGAATTTCAGGGAAATAAATCATAACTGTCAACTTTAGCAGGATTACAAAGCCAATTGCTGAAAATTGAAGGTGAATGGAGACAGGCTTAAAGAACATTAATATTTACCACAGTTTAGACTTGTAAAACCCCTCGAAGCTGTGATGTGCATGACACATTCAAGAAATTTTTCCTCAAATATCTTTTCTTTAGTTTGGTTGCTTGTCCATTGACATATTTTGATCAGGTGACCGTCTTCTCCCTTGATGATGTGGATCATATAGCAATAAACACGACACTCAGAAATTCAAACGAGTTCATCATACCTCCATCACTAAGATAGCTCTAGCTTATTTGTACTCATTTGCCCTGTATACAGTCTACTTTTCATATCTATTTGTGAGACATCCAGGGAGGACTTATTACTGGTATCCATACGATGAGAACTTGGGAGAATTAGTCGAGAAGACTAGTTGTACCACAGTTGTGCTTCTATTTGTGCATAAGACATTTGTACTTCTAGTTGTACCACGCTAGTAAATAATATACTATATTTATCATTTGACTTGGTCAGTGGTTGTGAGTGAATTTTTAGCTATAACTGCATGAGGGTTTTTAGTCCAACTCAGTGATAGTCAAATGTTCACTCACAATTATGTCAAACTTTGAAAGTCTACATTCTAATACATTGGTCAGTGGTTCCAAGCCCATAATCCTAGGGCTATTGTTAATTTTGTAGCTTTGAAGGTGTCTCAGCTTAGCCTATGTGTCCAAGGCTAGCTGATGGACATAATTAAAATACCTAGATCAACATTTTTAATTTATCTTAAGTTATAACTTAGGAAAAGTATAAAAGTCATTTAAACGACTTTTATTGATTTTCACTCAAATTTCTGAAAATTGACTTTTTGGAAATTAATAATTCACTAAAGTGAATTTTTGGAGGCTTCTAGAAGTCTCTAGGAAAAGTGAATTAGAGAGATAAAGAGGAGGCTGAAGGGTGAGAGGGACACACACTCATTTGAGCAATAAAAGGAGGGCGTATAGGACCGAGGAAGAGAGGTCGATTTGGGCAGAGTTTGACAGCAACTGAAGAGGGCGAATTCAGGGGGATGGAGACAGCAAGGAGGTGGCCCAAAACAGGCTGTACCAGGCTGCCAGCAGCTGGTTGTACCAGGGCTGAGCCGTACAGCGCTGAAGAGGGGCGAGTGAGGGCCATACGGCCTCACCCAAAACAACCAGAACTTTGCCGTGCAGTCCAACAGTAGAACAGGCCGTACGAACAGCCAAGAACAGGTCGTACTTGAGGCTGTACAACTACAACACTGTGTGTTGAGTTTGCTGGGTCAAACAGCCAAGTTGACAGGGCCGTACAACCAAGAAAATGTTCAGAAAATTGCTGTACGAATTTTCTGTGTCTTATTGTTGTAAAAATATTCTTCTTGTTGCCGTCCTAATACACACTTACAAACTTGAGCTAAGTCCAGCTCACTTAGTGTGTCCTTGGAGGCACAATGCCTAGG
>CBVK0105221974.1:0-10497 GCA_900067695.1 Picea abies | reverse complement strand
TCTCCTATATATACCAAGGAGACATTTTCATTTGGAATCATCTTGTACCTAAACATTTATGTGGGGTAAAAGGAGGTTGCCCCCTCGAAGAGGCTTATTATCTAAAATTATCTCTTTTTCAAGGCGTCGAGTACTTATTCTGAGGTTTTTCTATGCTATGTTGATATTTGGTTCTTAACATTTTATATGTCAAGATCATCTCTTACATAATACTAAAACTTTTCTTTTACTTGGTGTAGATATAACAATCAAAATTTATTCTTAGTAATGACAGCTATTGTGCTTTATAGTTCTTTGGATTAAGAATTCCTTCTGAAATATTATGAATCAATCTTTCAATCTACACATAATTCAACTTTGCTCTCAATTGAGATAGGATCAGTAGTTAAGATTTATTTTCTGCAAGTTTAGGATCATTTAGATCATAGCTTAAATGATTAAGTCTTTTTTCGAAGAGCAAACTTATTGAGTGAAAAACCGAGCTCGCGAAATCGGTTGGAAACTGCCATCCCAAATGAAAACAAGTCTAATTGGGACTTGTGATCGGGTAGTTATCCCCTGTTGCAAGAGGGATTTTCCCGCCTGTCAACAATGCCCCACTTTCTTGCTTGATTTGGGGATGACATGGCTCCTTAGGAGCATGATGTCCTAGCCTTTGGAGGCTTGCCTTCACATGTACCACCTTGGAGAATACTTTTGTGGGCTTATTTACCATTATTTTGTTATTTTTCATCAAGCTATAGCATATGTGGACAAAAAGAGCAAATCAATTTGTTAATTAAACTTTGTAACTTTTGGTTTTGACTGAAAATTAGGATTTAAATGTCAAAGTGGACAAATGTGGACAAACATGACTTGATTTTTCTTAAATAAATAGAGGCAAGTCATTTTCATTTGGACATAACTCATCACTTGATAATATTACTCTTGGACTGAAATTTTGGCCCTCTTGGAGAATTAGTTATCTCTCTTTTTCTTGTCAAAATGGATGCAACTCTTGTCTATTGGAGTAATAAAGGCTAGCGACTTCTCTTGATGGTGTTTCTTGACAAATTTTTGGATGATCTTTGGTAGTAAAGGGTTTTTTGCATGTTATCTCTTGGATTTGGTGAGTAATTTATGCAATTCATTGTCATGTTTCTTGTTTAAATTCACAAAATGTATGTAAAACCATAGGAGTAAAAAGACTTACATCCTCTACCAAAGTTATTTCTTCTTTTCCATTGAATCACTATAAGGCTTGCCACAAGGAGAAAAAGGGTTTACACAAGGTCTGATATCAATATTATGAACAATATGTTCCTATTTCAATAATATGAGTGATTATTTACGAAAGCCCTCATGAAGGTATAAATACTCATTCACTAGTTAAAAAGGTGAAGAGTTGTGGTCCTTGGGTTTATTTAATCTACATTATTACATATTTAGTATTTAATGTGTTATTATTGCATAAATATTATTATATACATTACAACAACATTATCATGTCAATTTTGTTCAATACTAGCCTTAGGTCGTTGCTGAAGCAATGGATTCCAATGTCTCTTGATTAGATTTGCCAATTCAATTGACATTCATGATGTGATTAATTTCAATCAAGTGTAAGTTGAATAACCTTTATACCTTAGTCAAGAAATTCAAGTTGGTTATCCAATAGACACCAATCTGGATTTTTGGTTTCCTTTGGAAGAATACAATTTGTTCAATGTTCACACTAGGACTACAAGATGACAACAAACAACTATCTACTTAGTTGGTCGCAACGACATTTCACTTACGAAGGGAAAGTGTTGTCTCAATCCACTTTTCAATTGCAATTTCTCCATTTACAACAAAAAGTGGGGTCACTTCTAAGCATGCAAGAAATGATAAACTTTTCTTATGTTTCTTCCGTTAGTTTATCTTTTTTTAACATCTCTTCTCATCCAATATCTCTCTTCATGGATGATATTAGAATATAGTGGATAAATGGTTTTTACAAACAACAAAAAGGTCTCTCTTTTGCTCGTGTAATTCTATCTTCTTCTTTCAAAGTGTTAAATGCTTTTTCTTGATACAATAGTGATACAATAGTGAGCATAGATCATGAAGTTTACATTAGAAGCATCACTTCTAATAAAGTTTAGTGGGAGGTGATATTAGAGAAAACATAAACATATTATGTTTTCTCTAATATCACCCCCCACTATCTGAGGGATATGTTTTGATTATATAATACATATGTCCTCATGATGGGGGATTGAGGATTGGTATGAGGGTGTAGGTTAAGTGGTTAAAAATCAATAGGTTTTTGAAGGCAAAGATCTTGAGTTACTCTATCAAGGACATAATTATTCAAACTTTGGGCACCACAAGCATGCTAATTGCATAAGCAAAACAACCTTCGAGGGGTGAACCATTATATCAAAGCACGTTTGTTTGGCTAAGTTGTGGCAAGGGAGTATTATTCCACCAAAGGCACACAAGACTTGCACTTAGTCCCAATCATTCCAATGAAGAAATTGAACCTTAATGAATGCCATGACATGCTACCGACTTCATTGCTAAACCATGACCCCATTGAATAGTTTTTTTATAATCAACTAATATTCCATCAAAACCACATAAGACTTGCACTTCCTCCAAACTACTTATTCATTCTCTGAGAAAATTGAACCTTAATAGATGCCATGACATGCTACTCATTCCCTTGAGGAAATTGAACCTTATGGATGCCATGGCATGCTGCTGTCTTCACTGCTAAACCATGACCCCATTAACTAGTTTTTATTAATCAACTAATATACGTTTGCATTTGTATTATTAGATTCTCTCTCCCTCACACACACATAGAAAGAGAGATGAAATACTTGATAACAACATTATTCAAAATACAGATGAGCGAGCACTCCATATGAGATACTCCCTCACACACACATAGAAAGAGAGATGAAATACTTGATAACAACATTGTTCAAAATAAAGAAGAGCGAGCACTCCATATGAGACACTCCTAGGAGAAACATGTTTATAAAATGAACAAGTTGAGATTTTATACAAACAAAATATGGCAGGCGTTGAAAACAAAAGGATATCCACCAAAATAGCCAAGAGGTCTTAAAAACAAGGAAATAAACATTGGAACTACAATGTAAACAGTTGTTTTATTGCTGGAATATAGCAGAAAAAGTTGCCCTGTAAATGAGGAGCACTAAAAGTTCACTTACAAGAATGCTACATGGAAGACAAATAAAAAGAAACACCAATAAAAAGTATAAATATTGTATAGAAACACTTAACCTATAAAAAGATCAAAATTTCTTAAAAAAAAAATCCCGAAAACTAAGCACCCCATAAATAGGGAGGCAAGGATTGGCACCAATCAGAACTAGCTCACATAGACTACAATGTGAAACAGGAAAAAGGGAGGCAAGGATTGGCACCAATCAGAACTAGCTAACATAGACTACAATGTGAAACAGGAAGATGGAAGCAGCACAACAAGGGATAGGAGAGCAGGGCATACTAGGTATATGGAAAAGGAAAGATGGACATAGTGCAACAATGCTTAATTCATTGTGAGGCATATAGCCACATCAGGGAGGGGATGGCATTGCAAATTAACAGAATCCATGGGAACCATGTAGAAGACATGACAAAATGAACGTCAAGGATGATGCACGCCATAGAAAAGTTTTAGAAAGCCAGCCAAATCAAAAGTAGATGGCCCGCTTTTGAAGGCCCATGCAGATGAGTAACGCGACACTTCCCAATACCCACATATGGGATATTGTCTCTTCTGCACATTTCATTTGTAAAATAAATGTTAAATAAGATGTCAGTGGTTCTGCCCGTATACCAGTTGGCCTTGAATAAATGTTAAATAAGATGTCAGTGGTTCTGCCCGTGTAACGGTTGGCCTTGTGATCATTTTATAAATATTCTCTCTTTGTATATAATACACACGAAAAACTTGATATCACTGAATTCTCAAATCATAATATCCGTGAAACAATTGCCCCTGCATCCAGTCCACAATGTCACATCTGATTACCTTTCATTCCATTGATTACATTTTAACCAAAATTACTTATAAAATATTGCGGTTAATGAATTAAAATCAAATGAATATCCCCATGGAACAATTGATTTGGCCTATACAGATATGATTTCATTACAAGGAAAGTGACTTGCACACTTAACACAGTTACTGCTCACTGCACAATAGCTAAGGACGGTTTTATTTGTAATACCAATTATTTCTAATTCTACTCAAATTTTCTTGTTTATATTTTCAGAAAATTTGTCTTTTTTCGTCTATGTGGGTATGTTAAATGTTCTCACTTGTTCAGTTTAAATAGTTTTATTGGTACTTGTATCCTTAATGTCATTCCATTGTTCACCTTGCCTTTCATATTTTGATTGCTTCGGCAATTGAAATGTGTGCTTTGAACATTCAAAATTGGATCTTATTTATCTACAAAAAATACAACAAAATCATATTTTTACTGTATTTGATTGAAAACAAAATGAAGAATAAAAGTTTATATTGAAATACCAAATAGAAGAAGAAAATTTGCATCAACCACCCACAAAACAAAAGAAGAATTAATTGGAGGGAGAATTATCAAACACTAATCAGTGTTCACATCTTTCTTCAAAACGATTTTACCAGATGCATCTTTCATAAAAAGTTTATCAATGAGTTCTTTCCAATCAGTCTTTTTCTCAACTGTCTGCCCATTCGCTGAAGATTCCCCAACCTGTGTATCCAATAATGAATTCTTGGGTTCATTCAAAAGAGCTTCTTGGTCACTGCTTTCATCCTTGTCAACGCTGTCATAAGATGGAGGGAATGCATGGGGTATCTTCAAGGTGTGAGCCCTTTCAATAGCATCCTTGTGCTCTTTATCATGTTCTTTTGCAAACGTCTCTCGTCTTTCCATTCTTTGTTTAGAAGGAATCTCCATAGAGTGATCCCTCTCCATCATGAGCTGCAAGATAATTTGGAAGAAATGTATACTTAGAAACACGAATTAATAAAAGCTAGAAATGTAATAAATATGTTCCACATACAAGGGGGGCATGAACCATGAACAACATGGCTTTCAACAGTGAGATGCCTTTCATGACACGCAGCATGACAAAAGAGGCTTGTAAAGCGTGTGCATTCTGCAATCAGATTTTAGCATAATGATTACCGATCTCTATCTTGGCATCGTCCTACTTTACTATCTATTATATTCATGTTATGTATGAAGACAAATAATGAAAAGTGGACTGCATCACTCTAGACAAATCGAATATGAGGGTAGAGAAACAACTTAATTATAGATGTAGACTACACTACAGGAAAAATGCACGTAAAGTATGTAACTTCATAAAATACACAGTTGACCACTGAAAAAAAACACATGTACCAACATTGACTCCATATATATGCTATGATATCTCGTCTCCTGAGATACTGTTGGAGGTAATATATAATATATATGTCCCTGACATTTTAGGAAGACACCATTGCAGGAAGGTGCTAGAATGGAAGAGATGTGTACTTTATCTTACAAGTTCTAGATTGTCTACGTTTTTCTTCCTTATCAATGATGAAATCCAACCAGACACACCATGTGCAGGTTGAAAATGGCATTGCGTATTTGGCATACTCTTGCACCTAGCAAATGTCCTTGATTATTTAGCCGACATGTCACTAAATTTAGTTCATTCAACATAATTCATAAGCTAACCTAACTGCAGGAATCACCAAACCCAAGTGTAAACTATGTCTGAAACCAAACTGACATTACGGTGGATTAAACCATCATAGAGCCCGTTACCCCTAGGGGTGACAACTTTCAGAGGGTGTGTTGTGTTGCTGCTTGCATGAGCTGTCTTGCTCATCTTCTCCAGACCCTGATAGAGTTTCTCTTGATCTCCATCAGATATATGACCGTGCTAGCTCAGCTATGGTATAGCTCATCCTCTTCCCTCACCCCTCAGATGACAGATGCACTATGGATGTTACAATATGGTTTCAGTATGATTTATCTTGATATTCCATGTATTGATGTTCATTTGGACGTGATGCTATAACTTCCTAGTTAGTCATGAAAGTGGTAAATACTAAATGAAATCCGATAGCACTTCAATACATGCTTAGTTTTATTATTTGCCTCATTATACCTTGGGGTGGGGACCATGTTTTCCTTTAGAAGTGTGTTATTTCTCATGTCAGTTTGTGCTATTGGGTACTAAGCCAAGATAGCATTGTCCACATCCTAACCATGCTAGACATTTCCACCTTCCCTATATCATTTCATTCCATACATATAAAAAATAATCCACCTTGGTCATGTATGATTTCTCAAAGGTCAAAAGAAAGGTCTAAAGAAGAAATCCCGTCTAATAAAGCAAAAAAGGCTAGAGGTGAAAAACTATAAAATCAAAAGCTAGAAATAAAAGTATGAGAGATGCCACCTTGCTATGAGGCGAGTGCCCCTAGTCCCTAGCTTGTCTATGGATATCTAAAGAAAAAGGGACTTGTTCAATTAACTGAACACTTAAAGAAAAAGGCATAAAGGGGTAGTAAGATACAGTGCCGAGGACAGATAACTCAGTGCTAAGCTCCCTCTCGAAGGCCATTGTATAAAAATCCTAGCTCATGAAAGCTAGATGAATGAATAAAAAAGACCTATGCATGTATAAAACTTTGAGGGTCATCACATGAAGTCTTTCCTTTTTTCCATCATTATTCATCTTTTTACCTATCTTTCACCTAGGTACTTGGGAAATATTTGTTGTCCTAGGACTTGGTGCATGTATAAGGGATAATGTTGTTCCCCTTTGGTAAAACTTAGGAAAATATTGAAACTAACCCTTATTTGTTATGTTATGTTAAGAGATGTCACCAAGTGTTATCATCTAATGACTTGCTAAGAAGCTAGACCCATCACTTCAAGTGTGTGTCTTGCATTGGGATGCATGTACCATGTCTCAAGATCCATGGCACCTCATGGGGATCTGAGATGCTACATTGGGATCTGTGTACTCATCATTGATCATATCTATAGACATTGGTATTTGTGTCATTTGCCTTGGGATCTGTCTACTACATTGGGATATGTGCCACCACATTGGGATTCGTGACAGTGCATCATGCCATGACAAGGATGCCATGTCATCACATATTCCACATTGACCACTTAAGTTCATTCTCCTTGCTCAGTTGGACGTTGCATTCACACTCATGCATTATTATCTCTCCTTGGACCACACATGGGAGCCATTGATGCATTTGAAGAGTTAGTTATAGCTTGTTGGAGTGGTTAGAGGTGGTTAGTTGGACCACTAGATGATGTGGCCTTTATCACTATTGTTTATTGGAGGAGCACCTACCTTTAGGAATCCACATGTGGCACTTGCATCAATTTGTTGACTGGGACAACCCACATGTGTAGGAGTGACGTCATACCTTCAAGTTGGTTATCTTCACACTTGGACCATTCCTTGGTTTTGGGGAGTTAGTTGGAGGATCGTTGGAGGCCCTTGGACCATGTTGACCCAAGTCCACCTCATTCTTGAATGTTGGCACTATTTTTTAGGAGTGCACCTTTCCTAGCTCTCTCTAGCCCACATGTGTGGCACTTCATGTTGTATTTTGGACCATTTGAGAGGGGCGCTCTAGCCTTTGAGGGTTTTGAGGGATTTGTTACATCACTTGTATTTTTCCCATGGTTTTGACTAGGCCAATGGTTTTGAGCTCATGGTACTAAGCTAGCACATTGTATTATGTATTGTATTATGTATTGTATTGAGGAAGCTCATTAGCTATAAAAGGAGACCTTTCTCATTTTTATTTGTTGGAGATTAATAAGAAAATTGGCTTGAAGAGTTCTTGTGCATCTATTCTTTCTCTAAGTGAATGCTATTTATTTTTCAAGGGTTTAGATAAATACTTTTCAGGTTTGTTGGAGGACAAAGCTACTACAAGGCCAAAGAAGGGTGAAATGCTCCACTTGGAAGGGTAACTTAAGGTATGGTTTTCTTTCCTTCCCTCTTTGACCATTGAAGAATTGTTCCATTGCATTAATGTAGGATGTCCTAGAGCTCTGTCCTTTTTCCTTGGCCAACCTTTAAGATCACCTTGCTAGTACTTGGAGAGGCTTCTTCATGGACCAATCCCCCCATCCAATCTTGAAGAGAACCATCCAACCCTAGATAATGCTTGAAAGGCAATCCTCCAGGTGCCATCAACATTGTTCTATCTTAAGACCTATGCTTCACCTAGATCTAATGTATAGATTGTAATGTCCCCCACCTTTTGATAAAGAGGTTGTGAGAGACTTAGTAGTCTAGTTGTCCCCACTAGACTATAGTCTCATGCATCATGGGGACTAAGACACCCCAAAGCACTTACCTAAGCACAATGTTATAACTTTACATTGACTTTGGGAGAAAAGGTAAAAAGAAGAAAAGAAAAAGAACATGTGTGGAAAATCTAGGAGTTAACCCCAGGAGATGGTTAACTAACTCAACAGAGAATTAGATCAGGGTATAAAAGAAAAGGAGGGCGCATCTCTCACTCATTTTGGATTATTATTACTTTTTCATTTGGGCTCTTGAGCACAAAGACGTTTTTAGGGTTTTGAGATTACAAACCCTAGAGATCAACTCGGTGGTGAAAGATCCCACCTATCTTGATCCAAGCTTGGTCCCGGGGGTGCAATATTCCTCCCACACCATTCTACAACAGGTGCAGGTCATATCCACCAGCAAAGGAAGAGACAGTGTGCAGCTTCAGGGGGTTTCCAGTAGGAGGGCACACCATCTGAAGGAGAACAGTTCGATCTAGGAAGAGGAGAAGGATTTTGGGCATAAGGACTTATGGGTTTTCTCTGTATAGCCAAGGGCGCCCTTTCTAGCCCATTTTGGAGGCGGTTTCTCTGTCAGATAATTTATTAGCGCTTGGCACGAGTTGGAGAGAAGGAGGGCGCACTATAGAAAGAGGATTCATCCATCTAAGGGGTCAAACCTTCATCATTCAGCTTTAAACTTTGCAAGGGGGTTTGTCTTGCCTCGATCTACTGATCTAGTGATTTTGGTGGTATTTGGAGGCCTTGAGGAGGGAGGCCGAAATATTGGGTATCTAGAGCCATCCAGGAGGGCGCAACTCATCCAGAAAAAGGGGTTTTTAGCTATCAAAGGGAAAGACATTAATCTTGTACTTTTCATTAGTTATTTGTGGGCCTTTGGAGGCTATTATCTTCAGTTTTGGGCACTGTTGTAGCAATTATTCTTCCAACTTGATTATTCTTCTTGTATTCTCCCAGATTTGTAGATCTATTATATCAGGATCACTCTATTATCTAAATAAAGGTTAGATCTGAAGTTGTTAGTTCTATATTGATTGTCATTGCTTGTATCTTGTCATTTTATTGTGTTATATGCTCAGAATCTATATCTCCATGCTAAATCTCTAAGCAATAAACCCTCCATGCGCAACTTGAAGAGATAAACATGCATAACACACTAAAACAACAAACAAACGGTTAAACTATCCTTGTTCCGGGCAAAAAATTGGCTTGGGAACATTACAGTGGTATCAGAGCGTTAAATCCTCCCAGCTTGTGGGGATTAGCGCAAGCAGAAGTTTAGTGGTATCTATATGGGTAGGCGCAGAAGACAGACATGTGAACCAGAGGCAGAAATGGAAGGTTCAGGTGAGGACAATGATCCACGGGTTTTAGCAGGTATAGCAAAGGAGCTAAAAAGCTCCATAGACAATACACAAAGTACACTTGAGTTCCATTTACAAGAGAATAAAGAGACAATGCGGAGGGGATAGGTTGAAATGAAGGAAACTTTGGAAAAAATAAATGCTAGTCAGGAAAAAATTGCATCACTCTTGTTGCAGATGACACATGGTGGGAATGGCCCAAGCAATTATGCAAACAAGGAAGCCAGTGGCTCCCATGGGGGAACTAGACATTATCATGACCAGGATCTTCACTACCATGTAGAGGGACAGAGCTTTGGAGGAGGGTCCTCAAGGGGGGCATCACACAATAGGGTTACTCCTAGACCCTATATGCCTACATTTTTGGATGGCCAACCACGGGGTAACCACTTTAATGAATTAGAAGATCACTTTGAGGAATATGCCAGGGAATATGAGGCCTTGAGCGCAGGATTCAGGAGACAGGTGACATTGGACCAATATTGTGGTATCAAATTCAGGGATCAACCCAAAAACTATCACAGGAACAACAATGAGTTGGAGCGCAAGGCAAGTAAAATGGAGATTCCATACTTTGATGGGTCTCCCAAGGTGCATGCGCAAACTTGGGTACAGAAGTTAGACACCTACTTGCAACTCAACCCCATGAGGGAGATGAATGCCATCAAGTTTGCCACCATGTACTTGGAGGGCAAAGCTCATGATTGGTGGTACCATGGTTTGACCACCTTGGGTCATAACCAAATCACTACTTACACAGAGTTCACTCAGTGAGATCGGAAGAG
>CBVK0105221969.1:0-10057 GCA_900067695.1 Picea abies | reverse complement strand
CATGATCTCCTAGTTATCCCATGAAATTGGGGATAACAGGCCTTCCAGTCATCTGAGATATCGGTCATAGCATAAACCGATGGCCTCCTGGATAATGCATCTGCCACTACATTATTCTTCCCCTTGACGAATTCAATGTCAAAATCATAAGCCTGTATCTTGCTAACCCACTTCTATTGCCTCTCATTTAAGTCCTTTTGTTCGAAAAAGTACTTAAGACTGTTGTGATCTGTCCTTACCACAAATTTCCCTCCTACCAAGTATTGCCTGAACTTAGCCAATGCATGCATGATGACCAACATCTCTTTGTCATAGATGGCATAAAGAAGCTCAGGTCCCCTTAGTTTGCTAATTAGTGAACTTTTTGTCGGATTACTTGCTTGTTTTTCGTGGTTAAAACTTACAGCTGTAGCAAATCTTTGCTACATCCACTTGGCTGTTACAAACTTACCCTGAAAACTTCATATAACAGCCCACTAAAACCACTAAAGCTTGTGCTAAAGTATTGGGATTAATCTACATGTTTTATGCTTTATTTCTCTACCAATCTTTGATGCTTTAAGTGGTTAAATCTGCAGTAGTTAGTTGTTTTCCTTGCTGATATATATTCTTGTTTACTGCTGCAATTAAGGACAGCAAGCTTAACTTGCTTGTCCACTTATCTTTGAGCTTGTATATGTGTTCCTTCGTGTGTCTCGGGTAGGTACATCTCTCTTCCGAAGGTACTCCAACACTTGGCAACCATAAACCATCTTGAAGACTCGTTATCAAGCCACTCTTTACTTAACAATTTGACCTGTTATCGTGCAATTTGTACTTGCCCAAAGCCAAAGGCAAGTGATCACTAAATTGGCGTAATAGGAGGTTGTCCTATCACTGTCACCTAAACAAGACACCTCTTTCTCTTTAGGGGTAGTACCCCAGGGGAGACGTCCCCGATGACCTGGGGGTTTGAGAAGGCTAAGGTAAGAGTATCAAGAAAATCCAACCCCTCTCACAGGTCACTCTGATCAGAAAGTCCCAAAGGTTTTAATAAGATGAAGCGGAGCATTACTTAAATGTACCTGCCCAGAACAAGACAACAAGAAAAACACTATTTGCAGGTACCAATTGATGTTAGTGCTTCATAAAACCATGGACTTTGAATAAAAGCATAAGCTGATATAAAAGCTGAAGCAACAAAAATATTTATAACAACAATGTATATATAGTGATAGCTTCACAATTATGCCTCAATAAAGCTTCAATAATGACCAAAAATGATAACCTAAAATTGGCAAAATGCTAGTATTTGTTAGAAGCAATGAAGGCAATGTAAAATCAGCTTTAACACTTGCTTTTAAGATGCTTTTTCTGCTGTCATAGATGGCTGTAGCTATCTTTTGCAACAGCAGCAAGATAGGTAGTAAGTTAGTCTAATCCAAGGTTAGAAATGGTTAGTACAGATCTTGTAGTAGATGGTTTAAAGGTTGCTTTAGTCAATCAATCACTTGTAAGGTATGAATTAGTGCCTTTAGGGTAAATGGAGTCACTATTGCAGCGACAATTCTTAGGGGAAAACACATGATAATGGGTGAGCTAAAGACAAGAGGGAGGATGGTTGAGGTGTTAGTAACCTAAGGCCTCAATCATCCAAAACCTTAGAAGGAAAAAGTTGCTAGGAAGTAGGTAACCCTAGGCCCTAGCGATTTTCCTTCTTCTCTAGGTCAAGCTTGAAATAAAATATGAAAGCTTGATGAAGCAATAGTACTAGAGTGCTACTAAGGTAGGGCTCTAGTATATCCTTCAAGGGAGGTGTCTTCTAGCAAAATCAAGTAGGTGAAGAGTTATTAAGAGAAGGACAATAACATGTGCTTTTTTCCTAGGGTTTCACACTAGCAATTACATAATCTTATAAATGAACAAGTAAAAGATACCATAACCATTCAAAAGAAAGAAGGATTGCAGGTTTCTACTTCACCAAGAATAATCTAGTCACAAACCCTAGTTGAAGACTTTCCACCATGAAAATGCAAAAATACACCAATAAAAGCTCCCTCCAAGAGTTGCACACCACTTAGTTTAGCCAATAAGCCTTAAAAGAGGCCAAATTTCAGACCTCACAGTTGTGCGAGTGAAAGATGATGAAAAAATACAAGATATTTATCTCTTATTTATACAATACAAATGACCTTTAATTACATTTTAGGTCAAAAAAGGTCGACATGGCCAGTTTACATAAAAAATCCAGTTTTACATAAAATTGACAATAAAAACCCAAATTTCATCTTTTTAGGGTGACATCATGCTCCTCCTAGGGTGACGTTGGCTCCCCTCTTGGGACGCTAGGCTTCCAAAGTGAAACGTTGGGGCTCAAAACCCCTCAGGAACTTTGACACGTGCCAACCAAAGTCATCCTCATGCCGAAAACCCCAACTGGATGACATCAAGGCTCTGAATGATGATGTCAGGGGTCTTCAAGGGCCAACGTCATGGTGGGAGGGCAAGACCTCCCTGGGTCCAGGCTTGCCAAAGTGCCTTTGGTGGAGCGTCCTCCCTTTTCTTTGGTGCAAGCCTCCGATATCCCTCTGCTCCTGGCTTGGGTCTCAACATCCATCTGGTGGGATTTTACACCTATGGAGGTCTGAGCTAATCATCTCTCCATATATACCTGTCCGTCGGGCATGGTCCTGCAGCAACAAGTACGCCCTCCATGGGCTCATAAGTCACAGGGATCATAGCAATGTTAATCACATCTAATAATCAAGTTACCCAAACATCTAATAATCAAGTTACCCAGACAAATGCTTAAAGATGTTATGCTATTTAACAAGCCAGGTTTGGAGAGGTTCTCAGGATGTCTTATTGGGCTAATCCTCCTCAGGTGTGGAGTGTTTCTGGGTGAAGACCAATATAGGTCATGTAAATGCATGAGATGGTGTAGGGGATGTTTGGGCACGGGGTGCAGTGATGACAGGGAAATGTAGGTCTTACCTGTGGCCCGTGGGTGCCTCTGTAGAGGGTGAGCTGCACCTTGTCATGGATGCAATTGTTTCTTAGCCCATTCAATGCCTTTTTTCTCTTTGTTTTATTGCTTTTTCTTTCAAGAGAATAGATGGAGGACACGGCCCTGTCGTGGTGACCAGTGGTGATAGAGTTACCCACAAGCATTTCACGGAGATGAGAAGGCTGGCTCGTGATCAGACCCCCTTTCTATTGGCTATACCACCAAGAGCCACTACCCTAGCATGGTGACCAGATGAATAGTAATGTCATACCGTTACATGCCCATGGATCTAAAGGATGGCTCATGATGAGACCCCCTATCCACCAACTAGGTCTTGAGTTTTATTTTATTTTGTGGGTCCACCCTTTTTCTTGTCGAGAAGCCTTTTATTGCTTTCTCAGGGATCCCTAGGAAAAGCATCTCAAGGTTTGATCTTGTCTTTTAACTTTTTTCAGCTACTTTTACCCTCTGGGCCTTTAGCCCTTTCTTCCCACAAGGCAAGGTACAACCCTTACTAGCTGGGCAAACCCAATGCCCGAACCAATGTAGGGGATAGATGAGAGGGAAAAAAAAGATGAAAAGTGATAAGTATGGAAGGAATGGATGATGACCTTTCATAAACCCACCCAGTGGCAATTCATCCCTAAGGGAACCAACTTGCTAGGGCACTCTGTTGTCCCCTAGGTATGGACAAGTTAAAAGGCATAATTTCCAAGCAAACGTCATGAAGCAAAAGAGAATTAAATGCACATATTCAAATGTTTTGAGAATCAGAGTGACACATACCATGATACCCAAACTCATTACCTCATCAAGAAAGACCCACTGCTACTTCAGAACCAGGCTGATGGGATGGATGCTTCTACTGCTGATAGATGGGAGGCGCTGAAGAAAGGATGGGCCCTCCAGGGCCAAGCTCAAGTCAATATGGCTCTCGGTACTCCATGTCTAGGACCTGTGGGCCTTGAGACATAATCTCCTTAGTTATCCCTAGGATAGGGGATAACATGATCTATAGGGGCAACGATTTGACCTATAGGGGCACCACTTTCGTAGTCCCATTTTCCATCTCATTCCCCCCTAGGGTCACCCGAGAATCCCCTCTTGTGTTGGATTTTTCCTTCACTAAAGCGAGGAGAGGGTTTATCTAAGGTGACAGAGGGTAAACTCTCCCATCGTTATTGCCATCTTGTGGATTGGGTCGAGCTTTGCCCAACCTACAATTTGCGCGATAACAGGAACTATCACACCCAATCTCTTCCAATGTAGCAATGTTTCTCGTCTTTGGCTCCTTGAATTAGCTTTGACTTTCACAAATCTAAAATAACATTCAACACATGTATATGAAGGAAATCGCCTCACATTAACAAGATAGCAGCATTCCAAAAGAGCTTAGATAAAAGACAAGAGAAAATGTATTCCAATATTATGAACACTTTCAATAACCATTACAAGTGGAGGAGCCTCAAATATATAGAGTTTTGGCTCAACAAACTCTAAAATAGAATAATAATATTCCCTAACAAACCCTAGATCTATTTTAGGAAAGCATAAACTACTAATATCCTCCAACAACATGAGAGGACAAGTCAAACAAACGATATAATATGGTGGACTAATGCCACATGTACAATCTCCAAACCATGGATGGCTCAATAAGGTGGACACCTCCTCAAATCAAGTAGTAAATCAAGTCAACACATAAATGAGACCCTCCCACGAGATGAGTAACAAACATGCTCAAAATAGGTGGAACGACTAGGTTCTAGCTTCCCTAACTTCCCACACGTGTGAATCAAGCATGGGATAGGAGGGCCGAACCCTTAAAATCCTCCCAAGCATCTCCAAATCGTGCCAATAAGGGAAGGAATGCAACACGTGTATCCTCCAAGTCAATAATCTTAGTCAAGGCCATGAAACAAGTGTGGAAGCATCTATCGAAGTGGCATGTGTGGACTCAACAAGGGTGCATCCCCTCTCCCAAGTGCAACTACCTCCTCCTAATAAGTAACTTGAGAGGACAAGTCAAACAAATGATATAATATGGTGGACTAATGCCACATGTACAATCTCCAAACCATGGATGGCTCAATAAGGTGGACACCTTCTCAAATCAAGTAGTAAATCAAGTCAACACATAAATGAGACCCTCCCGGTAGATGAGTAACAAACATGCTCAAAATAGGTGGAATGACGAGGTTCTAGCTTCCCTAACTGGCCACACGTGTGAATCAAGCATGGAATAGGAGGGTCGTACCCTAAAAATCCTCCAAAGTATCTCCAAATCGTGCCAATAAAGGAAGGAATGCAAGACGTGTAGCCTCCAAGTCAATAATCATAGTCAAGGCCATGAAACAAGTGTGGAAGCATCTATCCAAGTAGCACGTGTGGACTCAACAAGGGTGCATCCCCTCTCCCAAGTGCAACTGCCTCCTCCAAATAAGTAATAAGAGATTGATCCAATGAAGAAGAGGTCAACTAACAACAAAATATCACCATGAATCATGTGCCAAGTCAAACCAAGCCCAACTACCATCTAAGATCAAGGGGACAACTCATCTCAATGAGTAAAATAATGATAAATATAGGAGAGAGCCTCAACATGTGTGCACTAGAGGTAGCACTAAACCAAAATAGTGTAGCCCTCCATCAAGTAATGCATCCCCCACGTGATAATAAACCAATGAAGCAAAGTGCTCAAGTTGTAGAAGCCACACATGGTCAAAGGGGAGGTCAACCCACCTCAAAGTAACAACATCCACATGAAAATATGTGTTAAGAGGTGAGTGCTACCTTAAAAAACTATAGCACATGCATCCAATAATGAGATATAACCATCAAAATCACATCAAGAGCTAGGGTGCTCACACTAGGAGGTGTAACATCATCAAACCCATCTATAATAATCCATAAATCATAGTGAAACTGGATCAAAAGTAAGCATCCATTGACAAATAACACAAACCAAAACATGCCATCATCAAATTGAGATACATTCCACTGTGCTAGGAAACATCATCACCTGGGAAAAACATATGAGCAATCTCATCTCACCATGTCTCACTAATAAGCAATCAAACGAAGTTCTCATATCATGTACCAACTCTAGCATCATATCACTGGAAAGGCATCAAACTGTCACTGGTACTCATGCTGAACCCTGGGGATATAAACATACATCTCTTCCCTCTCCACTTGCCTTTAGACATCACACACCCAATCACAGCCCAGTCAGTCAGTATAAAAATATACCATGAGGTTAATGCCAGGAGA
Source organism: Picea abies (assembly GCA_900067695.1). Lineage (NCBI taxonomy): Eukaryota > Viridiplantae > Streptophyta > Pinopsida > Pinales > Pinaceae > Picea > Picea abies. The sequence goes on along the minus strand of CBVK0105221969.1, from coordinate 3,798 downwards.
AGTGTGTGCATCCATTAAATATCCAAGTATCTGTCAAATGATCAATAGATATCATCACAACTTGTCCTGTGCAACTGGATATGTCATAGTATCATACAATATGAGGAGTAATAGGTAGCTTATCTAAGTCCCCTTCGGGGTCTCACATGTATAGTTGATACTTTTACATTAAGTGAGAACGTAGGAGGTAATATGCGCCAAACTCAGCCTGGATAATGGCCTAGAGAATTGTCTGCTTGCAGCGGATCATATGCTGCAACATGAAGGAATGTACTTGCTCTATATGCGCCCAATCAGCTGACAAGTAGCTCTCACACACATCTCTCACACACTTATGGAGTTTTACCACTCTAATAGAGTCCAATGGCTTGCTTTTAGTCGGGCAAACACATCTATATAGACAATTCCCTTCCCTAAGGCACACATTGTACTAGAAAAAGGAGCCCAAGGTATCTAGTGGATATTGAGACAAGGATGTTGAATGCATACAATGTCAGGGGGATTCATGTAACAAAACTTTTGTAACCACTATCACTTACTAATTTAAAAGGACTTAAACAAGCTTTTCTGCTCAAGGCATCAGACAAAAGGTTTACAATACTTTTATTTTCTTTCTTTGAAAATTTTAGTTCAAGTCTTGCTATGTCCAACATTTTTACTTCCAAGACACAGCTAAAGAAATTTAATTCTTTTGTATGCATTATTTTATTTGATGGAAGGATATATCAAAAAACACAAAGAAATCTCTAGCTTTACTTAGGTATGTGTATACAGAGATAAGACAGGTCAAGTATCTTTCATCGGTACTTATCATTTGTCATGTTTATGTCAGCAATTATAGTCTTACCTTCCATCTTAATAGGATAAGTGCAGTGATGTTTAGCTTTAGATGATTGGATAGGTTATTTTTTTAAAGCAACTCTTCATTCTCAGTCAATAGCACATTTATTTGGTAAAAACTAGAATTAGAATTAGAGGAAGAATAAGGAAGGGAACCTGAGTTGTGAAGAAATAGATTCTAGATTTTGGTTAGATGCATAAAAGATATTTGCCTGACTTATTTTCTTTTCTTTTTTATAGATTATAAGAAAATACTGATCTTTTGGTTTAATATTGTTGCCAAGACAACCATGGAAGAACACAGAGCATGGACTTTAAAGGACAATGGGTGGAAAGAAATTATAGAGGACTGCGAACTTAACCACAAGAAGCTTATCCATGGAAATATCACCATACACCTTGTGGAATGTGGGAATTTAAATGGAGATCTTGTTAGTTACTAAACCCTTATTTAAAAAATCAACACAAGTTGCATGTTTTTTTAGTTTTACATCGCCAAAGACAAATGATCATATGTTATTTTATATGCAATGCATAAGTTATACTTTTCTTTGACGTGTTTGTGAACATATTGTTGTCATCATAAGGCATTTAGTAAATTGCTTTTATTTTATGAAGATAGTGTTTTTAATATTTATATATGCTTTTTCTATTTTGGTTATGGGCTTAGGGGACATTCAAAACATTTCATAGTAAATGTTGCAGATCATGTAACAAACATAGATATATATAAAATATATAAATATAAATAATAACGAATAACTAATAATTAATAATTAATTACTAATGAAGAGACACCTCATAATGAAGGGTCACGTCTCTTCATTAGTAATTAATTATTAATTCTTAGTTATTCGTTATTATTTATATTTATATATTTTATATATATTTATGTTTGTTACAATAGCCCTTGTTGATTCGAGGCCAAAGAGCATGCCTCAAACAGAGATGGGGCACTGAAAATTGTACCCCGAAGTATGTATAGTGGTGGTGATCTCAATCTCTTCTCCTTTGAAGAAGAAATGAGAGTATGAGAGGACCTTTCTCGACTTGTTGAAGATCATAACCTTGGTTTTAGCCAGCTTGACTATCCACTGCCAAAGGTCATAGAAAAAAGGCCAATACATCTAGTTGTATTTGGAGGCCCTTTGGGTTGTTGAGATTATGTACCTTGGGAGGTGTTCCCCATGTGTTTGTGTCTCCTAAACACATGTGGGAAGTACTATGTACTTTGTGCCTTGTAATTTATGTATAATTTCACTTTGACTTAGGAGTTTTAAGTCAAAAGTGAAATTTTGTCATTTATGCCTAAAATGACTATTAATTCACTTTGTGGGTGAATTAGAGACATAAAGTGAACTCAGGTAACTTAACCCAAAGTGGTTTTTTGAGTGAGATTATTTTGGAGAGATCTCAACCTTTGATTAGATGGGAGATGGGATGATCTCAGCCATCCATATCTTAGGTTTCCTTATGGAGGTTCAAGAGGGGCGCAAAGGGCAAATGAGAGCTCATTCACTCATTTCCTCACTTGGAGAGTTTGAGAGAGAGCTTGGAGATGAGGTTTGAAGCACTAGGTGAGGCTAGCTTGGGTGCATGCTTTCATGGAGAGAGGCATCAGGCTTGGAGCCTTGTTTATTTGTTGAGTAGTTTCCAGTGTTGAGGAGGGCGCATCAGCAGTGGGGACAACTTACACCTGTCAGATTGCAGTGGGATCAGTTTCAGAGGGAGGCCACACACCAGTATCAGAGTACTGTGGAGGGGTGTTTTCCATTCAGAGCTCACAGTTTGCATCTGCATCAGATTTAGTGGATTTGGGAGCATTTACGAGGGGCACACCTTTCTAGGGTGCACCTGCTACATTTGGATTTGTGTTTCAGCTTGGATCAAGCTGCTATTGTATCAGGTTCATCTATATTTTGTACTTCCTGTATTCCACCATCTATTCTCCTCATATATAGACATATATTCCAAATTGGTTTTCCCCGGGGGGTTTTTATCCAGGGTCATGTCGACCAAAAATACCTGTTTACATTTTCATGTGTGTTAGTGTTTTAGATCTACTTATTTTCAGCTGTAAAGATATCTAGGTGTGTAACATTTATTTTGGTATGCATGTGCTAACTCTTGGTTACTAAAACGTTTGATAGGACCTGAAAAATCTTCATGGTATCAGAGTTGAGGTGGCTGAATTTTGGGCAGTTTGGACAACATATGTGTTGGCTATCATATACATCTTCTTGGCAGATTTTTGTGGACAACCATTGATGGTTTTCAGTGGTTGTTAGTGGGCAGATTTTTGTAGAGGATAGTTGGCAGTTGTGGACAGTTTTCGTCAGTCTCTTTTCACACCTACGGGGTAGAAGTGAGGCTGATTTGACTTGACCTCTTTTCACACCTATATTGCTAGGAGTGAGGTCGAAGTTCACTTGACTCTTTTCACACCTGTGTTGATAGGAGTGAGGCAACGTTCCTTTGCAGTTTGTGCATCGGTTGGAGTGCAGTTTTTAGTTTGTAACTCTTGGTTACTAAAACTACATGCTAGAGCACCTAAAATTACAAATGTAACCGTAACAAATCAGCAAGAAGTCACTGAACAGTTTGCTATCCTAAAACAACAACAAACCATTGTTAGGCAGTTGAAACTTAGAGCCAACCTGAGGTCAAAGACAGACCCAGTTGGCAGTTTGATAGGACCTGAAAAATCTTCATGGTATCAGAGTTGAGGTGGCTGAATTTTGGGCAGTTTGGACAACATATGTGTTGGCTATCATATACATCTTCTTGGCAGATTTTTGTGGACAACCATTGATGGTTTTCAGTGGTTGTTAGTGGGCAGATTTTTGTAGAGGATAGTTGGCAGTTGTGGACAGTTTTCGTCAGTCTCTTTTCACACCTACGGGGTAGAAGTGAGGCTGATTTGACTTGACCTCTTTTCACACCTATATTGCTAGGAGT
>CBVK0105221954.1:0-10762 GCA_900067695.1 Picea abies | reverse complement strand
AGGCTTATGAACATTCAACATGAGGACATGGTATGTAGACTTTTTCCCTACACGTTTGAGAATTCGGCGTCCACGTGGTATTTTAATTTGTCGGTAGGATCTATAACCAGCTGGACTAAATTCGAAAAGGATTTTCTAGAAAAACTTGCAGAAGAAACTACTATAGGAGCCTTGATGGCTAAGTTGTTTGCAGCCACCATGACCCCAAAAGAGAAGTTCAAATATTTCAATCAAATATCCACGACCATCTTAAACAAGTTCAAGGCCACAGAAAACCCCACTCAAGAGTTGCAAATTGAGGTTTATGCCAACGTGCTTCCAAATTCTATTTTCATGTTCGTTAAAAGAGCCGCCAAGAAAAACCTTGCAGAGAATTTTGAAGAGTCCAAGATGATATAATTCCAGATGAAAGTATGTAAAGAGGGCCAAGCCGCTCTAGTGAGAAAATAAAGCCAGCCCCCTCCTAGGAGAGGACTCCTTTTGACTAGACCATCAGGGAAAGCGGTTGAACAAACTCCCGACAAGGGTAATGGAGATATAGAATATCTACAATGCATGGTCAAGAAACTATCAAATGAGATTATAGACATGAAAAGAAGCGTAGGGGAAGGAAACCAAGGCCAAAATCCCTATAAGCCTTTCTTTAAAAGAAGCCATCCTTTCAAAGCAATTGAACCTCCCCGAGCCAACCTAAAAATTCACCTAGGGAATGTTGTGTCTAATTCTTTATGCACCTATCACCGGGAGAACCACTCTGAAAGAAAATTCCCAATGGGTCCACGCCATGAATTTAATGGTCAATCATTTTCTGGATGAAGTCTCGTTGACTGAACAGTCAAGTAGTTCAGCTATGAATATTATCGCTCAGGAAGAAGTTGACCCACCACAAGACACAACCATCTTGATATGGGATCCCAACGTAATCGCATCTTTGGATGATTTGTTTGAGTCTCAAGAACAACCCATGAAAGTTTTGGTAGTAAAAATGCGTAGTAAAGGTCAACCCGACTCAAAAAATACTGACGTTGCCCAAGCCCTGCAAAGTAATTTAACTCCAGATTACCCAAAAATACCTTTCTCTCCTGGAGAAAATCCTATAATCATCCATACCAAGGAATTTCCCAAACTAGATTACAACATAGTCGAAGATTTGAAAAATATGAAGGCTAATATATCAATTATGGATATATGTAGGATTCCTCGATAGAAAGCCTTTATGTTACAAGCTATGAGCTCGGTAGAAGACCTGACTACATGCAATGGTCAGAAGAAAGATCTATCTTGAACATATTTGGAAAGAAATCCAACCATAAATACCTACTCAGAAGGTAGGAAGGAGAAGCCTTTTGTACCACCTTTCCTCTTAACATTCGAAGTTTTTAAAAGGAATCTTCACAATTGTTTGGTAGATTTTGGGGCGTCCTCTAATGTAATGCCCTTGGCCGTTTGTAATAAAATGGGTGTTGTCCCTCTCAAAAGTGATAAGGATTTCATACAACTAGATAGAACCCAAGTCAAATTTATGGGAGAACTCAAATATGTAATGATCAGGATAACGACACATCCTAATTTTGTGCAAATAATTGACATAATTGTAGTAGATATCCCAGAGGCATATGGACTACTGTTGAGTTGTGACTGGTCCGAGAAGTTGAATGGATATTTAAGTACGGACTGGGAACACCTTTGGTTACCACTAAAGGGATACAAGAGCATGATTAGAATCGACAGAGAAAGATATCTGAAGCATATGATCACCGACCTAGAAACCCCGAACAAACCTGCGTCTACCGATTTCCCGGTATTGGGCAATTACTATTGTGATTCCCACTTCGAGGACTTTGCTCCTCTACTGTCCGATGTTCCTCTTACCCAAAAATCCGAAATAATATTTCAAGAGCAACCGCCGACGCCGGTAGAGAACGCTCTCTTTTGCCAAAATCATGTGATTGAGCTTACGGGATGAGAGATCGGTAAACAAGAAATCGGTTTCGAACGAAGAAAGGGCGATTACCCTCCACAGATTTTGACCCTCTGCTTTGATGGATCTAAATCACAAGAAGGGTCAGGAGCAGGGTGTATCCTTCTGAATCCTAAAGGACGACGTTATTTCCTATCCTGGAGGCTAGAATTTGAATGTACCAACAACACTGTCGAGTATGAAGCTCTAGTGCAAGGATTAAAGAAAGCCATAGATCTGGGTGTCAAGGAATTGAAGGTTTTCGGGGATTCTGAGATAATTGTTAGACAAGTGAGGAATACTATTCAATGTAATTCGCCTCATCTTAAGAACTACTAGCAGAAGGTGCATAGGCTAATAGAGCGCTTTGACGCTTTCAATATTACTGCCATCCCGAGAGCAAAGAACATTCTTGCCGACTCCTTGGCCATAGTCGCTTCCCAACTGTCGCATTTAGAAGATTATGAAGCCTTCTGATTCACTATAGAGATTCTCTAAAAACCGTTGGTGCCGAACAATATTTCCAATTTGAAATTCTTTGAAGGTGACGAGCAAATCATAAACTTCTTGACCAACCAACACAATTTCAAAGACCTGGCCATAGATGATGAAGATTTCTGAGAGAAAACAACTGAAACTAATCCCCAAATAGGACAAGATGTCATAAAGTTGAAGGCTCACACAATCCCAAAGGGGATAGCTAATCTAGAGAGTCTGTTTGATCTAAAGGATCGTTTTAAAGGACCCAAAAATGGGAAGACTGGTAGCTCTTGCCCCCTCCATGAAACTGTGAATATTGGGACTCCAGAGAACCTGAAGAATGTTAATCTCGGAAAAACTATGTCTAAGGAAGAGAGGAAATCCTACCTCAAATTATTCAGACAATACCAGGATGTCTTTGCATGGTCCTACAAGGATTTGAAAATGTACGATACCCGCATTATTCAGCACACCATCCCGTTGAAACCCGAAATGAAACCTTTCCAGCAAAAGCTCCAGAAGTATCACCCATCCCTAAAGCCTCTCATGTATCAGGAATTAAGGAATCTTCTAGACATGAGGATAATTTTTCAGTTTAGACATTCTTCCTGGGTCGAAAATCTCGTTCAGGTAAGGAAAAAGTCAGGCGAGATCTGACTATGCGTAGATTTTCGAAACCTCAATAGAGCTTCAGAGAAGGACAATTATCCGGTACCGCCGATGGAGAAACTCCTCCAGACCGTGTCGGGCTCAGAGATTTTTTCCTTACTAGACGATTTCTCAGGCTACAACCAAGTGTTGGTTTCAGAAGAAGATCGTTTAAAAACCACCTTCTGAACCAAATGGGGAACCTTCACTTATAAACACGTGCCTTTTGGGTTAATCAATGCAGGAGAAACCTTCCAAAGGGCCATGGATGTGGATTTTCGGGGGCTTATAAATAGGTGCATGGTAGTATATTTAGATGACGTAATAGTGTATTCGAAGAATAGGGAAGAACACATCCAGCACTTAACTCAGATTTTCGAAATGTGCCGAAAATACGGTATATCTCTGAACCCAAAGAAGACTATCTTTGGTGTCAAGGAAGGGAAGTTGTTAGGGCATATTATATCTCAAGCAGGGATCTGCATAGACCCCGAAAGGATTAAGGCCTTAGCTCAACTCCCACTACCCCATAACAAGAAAGCTATGCAGTCCTTTTTCGGGCAAATCAATTTTGTGAGGAAATTCACTCCCGACTTCACTGAAATTATCAAACCCTTGCAAAGGATGATTAGCAAGGACGCCAAATTTAAGTGGGATGATGAAAAAAAATATTCTTTCAACAATATCAACGCGACCATATCCCGGGCCCCGATGTTGCGAAGTCTCAATTTTAATAGAGACTTTAACCTTTATACTTTCGCCTTCGTCCAATCGCTAGTTGCGGTTATGACTCAGAAGGATGATGAAAATAACGAAGCCCCAGTGTCATTTATGAGTACCAATCTTCAAGGAGCTGAGCTTAATTATCCTTCCATAGACAAACAGGCCTACATGGTCTATAAGGCCATAAAGCATTTCAGGTCTTACATCCTCAAGAATCACACTAAGGTGATTGTGCCACACCCCGTGGTACGATCCCTGTTTATCCAACAAGAGATGGGGGAAGAAGAGGGAATTGGATGGCAGTAGTCCAAGAATTTGATTTAGATATACAACCTGCCAAGCTAGTAAAGGGGCAAGATTTGTGCAAGCTCGCAGTCGAAGCGCAAGATCAAGAAAATGAAGATCCCAGGTGGGAAAACGAAATGACGCTATGGTGCAACGAAGTAGCATACATCTCTGCAAGACAAGACTCTTGGTACAAGGATTTAGCTTATCTTTTACATCACGAAGCTTTTCCCGAGAACCTCAACCCTAGGGAAAGGAGAGCCCTGAGATTGAAATCTGCACAGTATCACCTTATAAATTCGGTGCTCTTTCAGATCAATTATGATGGGGTACTATTGAGATGTCTCGAACGAGAAGACATTGACAAGGTGCTGAGGGAACTCTACGATGACCCCGCCAGAGGACACTTTGCAGGGAACACCACCGCCCATAAGATTTTGAGAGCCGGTTATTACTAGCCCACCTTGTTTAAAGATGCGCATACTCACGTTAGGAACTGTAAGACTTGTCAAATAAGTGTTGGAAAAGAGAAGAGAGCAGCAATCCCACTTCAGCCCGTGACTGTTTCCAGGCCTTTTGAGCAGTGGGGGTTGGATATCATAGGAGAAATTACTCCTAGCTCCTCAAATATGCACAAGTGCATTCTCGTTGCCACCGACTATTTCACAAAGTGGGCAGAGGCCATTCCTTTTACTCATGTAAACGAGAAGGTAGTGATCCAATTTATAGAACAACAGTTGATCACAAGGTTCGGTGTCCCCTCCGTTCTAGTCTTTGATAATGCAACTTAATTTTCTTCTACCCTGTTAACAGAGTTTGCTCTGGACAAAGGGATCGTGATCAAGTACTTTGAAAATTACTACCTTCAGGGAAACTGTGTGGCGGAGTCAACTAATAAGAACCTGGTAAGAATTTTGAAGAAGACGGTTACAGACAACCAAAGAAATTGGCACAACCAACTCCATAACGCTCTATGGGTCGATAGAGTCATGCATAAGGAAGCTTTCGGGAATTCACCATACTTTCTGGTCTACGAACAAGAAGCCATTCTCCCTAACGAGCTTTATCTACCATCCCTCCAATTGGCCCAAGATTCCAATGAGGAACCCTCGTCGACCATGCAATAGAGGATCGACACTTTTCTCATGCTAGAAGATAGAGAGAAAAGGCTAGGTCGAAATTCCTAGCTCATCAACAAATAGTGAAACGATGGTTTGATAAGCATAAGGCTAAAGAAAAGAACTTTGAGGTAGGAGACTTAGTGTTGAAGTGGGACAAAGCAAACGAACCAAATGGAAAACATTCTAAGTTTCAAAGCCTATGGCTTGGACCTTTCCAAGTGGCCGAGAAAATCGAGGCAGGCACCTATCGATTGCAGAATCTGAGAGGAGAACCTGATTCCCTCCCAGTGAATGGTCAAGCCCTAAAACGATACTTTCATTTATATATATATATATATATATAATTCTGTAATATATACAGGTATGAATAAATGTGTGCCCGTTATGAACCAGAGATTCTGGGTTTGCCCAGTGAATCGCCATTTGTTGAGTACTTAACACACCCTAAAAAAAACTCTGTCACCATTTACTTTTTGGGGTACCACACGATCTTCGACTTGGACTGTTATCACTTCAATATGAAGTGATACACCTTCGCTTATCTCATATGTTTAATGATTGAATCGATTAAAAGTTTGCTTGTGTATAACAAAGAACCTTCTTAAATCTGAAAGAAACTTAATTACTACTCAATGAATCGACGACCCAGTATTTTCCCTGACTCACTTGAGAAATTCGGCATCGGCCAAAAAGATAAAGGTGGTGAAAATCCTTTGGAAAGTCAAAGTAGCCGAGTACCGACCTTCATCGGCGTCGGCCGATGAAAGCATTTTTTTCCTAAGAACAACCTCAGAAAGGATTTTGTCGAAGACCGATCCATTTGGTTTCAACAGAAAAATGTAATAGTAAACACCGTGCAAAGGTAAGGAGTAAACAACTGATCGGAAGAGCACACGTCTGAACTCTACCTCTCCAGTTATATCCTATTCGAGTCATTGTGCATGGTCCCATTCTGCTCAGTAAGAAATTCAGAACAAACAGAAGAGTGAAGCCAACAACTCGGAAGAAATGCCCAAAGTTCAGTGGGTATTAAGCAATTATCTTAGCAAGCATTACAAGTATGTATCTGCTAATGGTTTTCATGCATTCCATTGTTATATGTCTGCACCCAACGCTGCTTTGTACGCATGTTCAAAAGACATTTTAAATTGTAGGAACAATGCCTCTGAAGAATCCTTCCACCTGGAAATCGTCGAGAGCCCCTAAGCTGCAAGAATCAGAAGTAGGAGAAGGCTCATCCCCATCAGTTGTGAGACAATTAGAATTGACTCCCAAGCCAGTATCCATCATTAAGAGAATCACCAAGGAGCCCTTTGTCCAACCCCCATCTTTCAGAGACATGAAGGAAAGTATTCGAGCCAAGATAGCATTTCCTCATTAGGAAGAAGGTTTCAAGAAATTTAAGAAAGAAGAACCCCTTGAATATACCCCGCATAGCGATCTTGACACAAGGAAGCTCAACGACGAGGTCCTCCCCAACATTCGCAAGTATTATCTGCACATGGTGGCAAGCCAGTCTCTGGTCTTTCCTTGCATTGAGCTCCTGAAGTGGATCATTGACCACGTTGACGCCCAAAAATGTTTGATTAATGATGATAACGACGAATGCATCGGAGTCTTCCTACCATCAGAGGTTCAGAGTTACTATAAGCTCAAAGATTCCAAGCTAAAACTAAGCACTAATTTCGTCCTGAGTTTCTATGCATCACACGATATCAGCAAAATCATGGTGTCTTGGTGGAGAGAAGACAAAAAAATCACAAACCGGACTATTGGCTGGTATCCAACAACCAATCTCAGGGAACCATACATATATCTCATGGCTCTACTTTGCAGGTTACATGGGGAGAAAGACTACTCCTGATTTTCATAGGCTTGGATGCCTCTGGATTTTACAGTCGCCATTTCAGGCACATGCTTCAATTGGGGTGCCATCATCTCCAAGCAGTTGAGCACCTGCATAAGACAGGCTCAGGTGCCAAAGGAGGGAGATACCCCCACCTTCTACATGGCCTCGTATCTACTAGACATCATCTGCACCAGGAACGCTTTTGATGGGATGAACCTGAATTGGCACTCTTCGGAGCTTGTGGTCCATGTATACTTCAACATCCTATGGGAAAATAGGTGCAAGAAATCCTATGTTGTTATTTATGATCAGTTTATTGCACGCACGTAGTTCTTCCTCTTCAGGAAAGAATGCCCTAGATTTTCAGATGAAGCAAAGAAGGTTATAGCCAAAATTGGCCATTGGTATTTAGATGAATGAGAAACCTACATCAGGGTTTTCGGCACCACAGGGGCACCCCATTTATTACCCATTTATGTTCCCGACCGGCTAGTGTTAGGGGAAATTTGCTACCAAACCATCCTGCAAGGATACAATGCAACTTTAGTAAAAGACAAGAAGAGGACTTTCATACCATATGGGTTTCATATCGGATTCTGCATGGTCAAAGATACTGCGCATGCTAAACAACTCGGGCTAGGTCAATTGGAATTTCGGTTCCAAATTGGTTGATTTTGCAAACACGATCCCAAGGGATTAGTTCTACATCACACGTTGCAGGTATTATCTTGTTGGCCCTATTTCCATGACCAGTTCAAGGATGAAATTTTTATTGAGAACACTCAAGACTGGAATGTGGTGGTGTCCAAGAAAGGTGATCCTCGAGGAACCAGGTTTAGAGCTATGAGCTACGAAGAACATGCGACGTTTTTAGAGCAAACAGTTCAAGAAATTAGTTGACACCCAGAAGGAGCAATTGCATATGAATTGGATGAAGGAATAAGTGATCCCAAAGAAGACATTGAAGCTGTGGGAACTCATCGAGAATCCCTGGTACAAATAAGGGATCTCCCGAAAAATCAATTTGCACAAGAAATGGGTACGGTGTTATATCAACAAACTGAATTGTTGATGAAACGGATCCAGGATGACCCGTATCTTTTCATAGGACCTGTAGTTTCAACTGTTGTTCAAAGTGTCTCGATGGAGTTGAACGATCCTGGGTCCACAGTCCCCAACAAAGGCCATGGGTTAGGCAACCCTGAACCCACAACATCATTGATCGATCCTTCGGAAGAAGGGACAACTCAACCAGAGACAGGTCGGGTCTCGATAGAGACACAAGCGCCCAATCCCTTGAGAACTCTTATACATATTTACAAATGATGACGAGAGTCTGGAACTTTCTCACAGCACCCCGGTGCGATTCCAAGAGGAAAAAGGTCCCCAGAAAAATGTTTCCATTGAGCCCGAGGTCCAAGACAAGTAGGTATTACAAAAGGAAATAGGGTCCGAAGGTGGCCTCGACATAAGAGATTTTGAAAAAAATGAGATCGATCCTTCGGAAGAAGGGACAACTCAACCAGAGACAGGTCGGGTCTCGATAGAGACACAAGCGCCCAATCCCTTGAGAACTCTTATACATATTTACAAATGATGACGAGAGTCTGGAACTTTCTCACAGCACCCCGGTGCGATTCCAAGAGGAAAAAGGTCCCCAGAAAAATGTTTCCATTGAGCCCGAGGTCCAAGACAAGTAGGTATTACAAAAGGAAATAGGGTCCGAAGGTGGCCTCGACATAAGAGATTTTGAAAAAAATGAAGCAGAAGCAAGACCGAGTGACAAAACTCCACAAAAGGAAATTGACATTTCTATGATCGATGAGCAAGTAAGCAATGAGTCTGTACCCAATGCCTCCATTACGCCTAATATTCAAATCCTCGACGAATGACAAGCAAAGGCCGGATCTACAAAACAGAGTGAAGAAATTCGAGATCCCACTCCTGAGAAAATATACATCGCAGGTAGCTTGAGAATTAGCCTCACATGGGGAGATCAACAGATACCAGAACAGGTATATGAAGTAGCAGATATCTATGTGATCTCCTACGATCAAAAGAGGAAGTACATCGTTCAAAGGACTGTGAAAAGGAGAAGGATCACTTTGGATCAATCCATCATGGTTACCACAAGAGAGAACTTAATCAGCACTGCAGACGCTCGCACGTCGAAACTGATCAGCGCAGGAAAATCCCTCTCAGATGTTGCTCAGGATAGATCCAGGAGAGATGAAAAGGAACTATCTGACACCTAGGAAGAGCTCGAACACCTGCGCCATCTTTTCAAATACTATAAAGGAGCTACACAAACCACTGTGTATCTGAAGGGTGAGTTCAATGGAGTTTATAACAAGTTCAAGAAGGAAAGGCACCTGTTAACCGAGATCGCACGTCGAAACTGATCAGCGCAGGAAAATCCCTCTCAGATGTTGCTCAGGATAGATCCAGGAGAGATGAAAAGGAACTATCTGACACCTAGGAAGAGCTCGAACACCTGCGCCATCTTTTCAAATACTATAAAGGAGCTACACAAACCACTGTGTATCTGAAGGGTGAGTTCAATGGAGTTTATAACAAGTTCAAGAAGGAAAGGCACCTGTTAACCGAGAGCATAGTTGAGTTCCAAGAGGATACTCTCATGGCACTCACGACATGCAAATAAATGGAGAGGTGGCATGAAAAGGCACAGCAAGCGGTAGCGAGACTCGAATACATTGAGGCAGTTCAGCAGGGTCGAGAAAAGGAAAATCATGGAACTCGACTGGTTGGAAAAAGTAGTCTTGACCGCATGAAGAAATCTGTTGAATACTGGGCGAAGATGACCTAGGACCCACACCAAGAAATCCAAGAGCAATGGGCCAAGTGCCAGAAACACTGGGGTAAAATTAATAAAGTGATGAAAGATGTCGGTCTCCTCGAATTCGGTACCCCCGATGAATTCACTAACCTGATAAATGTGTTCAATACACACTCCATACAAGACTCGCTTTGGGTTGAAGAGTGCACAAAGGTCATCGATGCAAAGCCAGGGCAAGTGCAACAATTCACAAGAAACCTAATCAGAGCTTGAGCCATGCTGCAACAGGTGAACTACAGCTTGGTAACTTTGGGTTGAAGAGTGCACAAAGGTCATCGATGCAAAGCCAGGGCAAGTGCAACAATTCACAAGAAACCTAATCAGAGCTTGAGCCATGCTGCAACAGGTGAACTACAGCTTGGTAAAGTACCAAACGCATGCAATGGATATCAAAGGAGTATATGCTACCCCTATGGAACAACATAGGTTCCCATGGGCTCAAACCTGTGAAGATATGTTTATCAGTTGATCTGAATATGAAAGAAGTCACCCTTTTAAATAGACAACTCGGGTGGACTGTTGAAAGAAACTGTTAGATGATCACGCCACGTGGCAATTTTTGTTTGGCTTGAATTGTATTTAGCCATTAATTAGAGTTGAATTTTATATTATAAATAGAGACATCGACCGATTAACCAAGTGTTGATGGTTGTTGTAAGAACTATTTATTTTTGGGTTGTTGATAATTATTTTGAGACTGCTATGAATTGAGAAGTCCTTCTGCACCAAACACAAGCTATTTTCATCATATGTATGTGATTGGAGTTGGAGAAGAATTACTTCCTATCTTGTTCCATGAATGATGCAGTAAATGAGTAAGAGCAATTGATTATGTTGTC
>CBVK0105221944.1:0-14185 GCA_900067695.1 Picea abies | reverse complement strand
TTCCCCTAGCCTGTGTATTAGAGGATGAATAAGTATCGATGTTGGTTTGGATGGAGGATGGACTTCCAAAGTGGACGTTGGAGCTTGAGGAGGGTGCACATGAGATGGATCCACATGGATGCCATGTGGCCCTCGATCAATGAATGCCCCGAGAACTTCGGGAGGCCATAACTGGTAAACCAAAGGTTGGATTCGAGCATGCTAGTAGTCATTAGGACGCTACAGGTGAGTATAAGAGGATGCAGACCTCAGAAAAAGGATTTGAGATGTTAAGAAAAATGAAATTTATGATGCCCCATCCCTTAAAGGCATATTTAGGGGTTGGGTGTGTTACATGATATAAGTAGACCAAATCAAGCATTTTGTTATGTTATATCTTTTGTCTTGTATTTTTGTTATTTTCCCTTTAATGCAATTTAGTTTAGTGTTTGTAGCCTTGATTTCAGTTGATTTCCCTACCACTGCATTGTGATGTAAGTGTGGGATGGATCCCAATAGACACTAGCACCTAGAGACTAGGCTAAGGTTTCCTATGAGCCCCTACTCTAGAGGGGGATGTGAGGCATGTGAGGCATGCAAGGAGTTTGCAATGTCATTGTGAATACCCCTTTATCCTTCGGATCAATATCATTCATTCATGGAGTGTAAAATCAATTTGATGGTTTGAGAATTCATTCTTGTGGAGAACATATTGTGTTGTTGGATTGATCTCTCATAATAGAGAGATAAGGTTGTGTTGTTAATATTTTCATTCATTCTTGAGAGTAGATATTTGTTTGATTGGTTTGAGTGTTTATCACACAGAGTCCACATGCTAACATTGTAATCCTAGAGTGAGCTAGGAGACCAATTTTTTGCTTGGATCCTTCGCAGCCATATCGCCTTACAGTTGATGACTACCCTATTGGAAGGGTTGAGATCCACTATTTTATGGCTAAGACAACGAGGCTAGGAATTGTGTGTCATAGATGGTTAGTTGGTGTGGGATTGTCTGAGAGAGAAGAAGTTGTGTGATCCATATTATCGTGGTTAAGCTAGTGATAACCATATTCATACGCCACAAGGAGAGTGAGCTCCTACCATTTCAACATTAAGCCTTAGGATTTTTTTTACAAGAATTGGTGAATATATTTGTATTAAGCAAAAAGGTTGCAACAATTGCTTGCGATAAAATTACATAACAAGTTTGATTGATTATATCTACATAATAAAAAGGAACTCGAATCCTGCCAAAAAATGTCCAATTCAAGCATCTTTAGACACACAATTTCTAGAAAGAGCTTAACTGTATAAATTATGCAAAAAGTCCCTAAAAGCCTTATTATCCTAAAATACATAGGCAACTAACTGATAGTGGGGTTGGCATCATAGGCACACAATTTCTAGAAAGAACTTAACTGTATAAATTATGCAAAAAGTCCCTAAAAGCCTTATTATCCTAAAATACATAGGCAACTAATTGATAGTGGGGTTGGCATCATCTTCATCTACTCCTTCAGTGATTGCTTCTTTGCCATTATCTTGAACCTGTACATTCAAATCTAGAAGAGAGTGCATTGAACCATCCTTGTCTTGAATTGTCTGCCATCATTTCTTTTATCATAGATTGGCCAACCTGATTTCCTTGAGATAATTTTTGAATAATAGTGCGTAGAGTCTCTCATCCCTTTCCTAGTTTTCTAATATGCCTTTTTTGTTGAACCACAATTCCCACGACAAAGTTTAATTGACCTATCGTGCTAGTTTCCTAGAGAGCAATTTGATTGAGGCACTATTTCCCTCAATTTAACCATCCCACCTTCAAACAATTTGTTGGAATTTGTTCCTTGGGTCCATGGGAACCCTTATGAACATGCAACTAAAAAGTATCCACCAAGGGAAGAGAAGAGGGAAGGCCCCAAAACCAGAGATGAAAATTTCAAACACTTGCTTGTGGGAGGGAGGTAACAAGGACAAATATCGCCTCCTACATCAGACTTGAATAAGTGGGAAGCCCATATTAAATTCCTAACATAATATAACTAGTTGACTTTAAGGAAGCCAGACCAATTCACCAGAGCCAAGATGGGAAAACCCCGCATCTAACAACCCTCCAAGGAAAAGAAGCCACCAAACAACCATGAATTTAAACATAGCAAGCTCCTTTGACTAGGAAACTTAAAGAAGAAACATAGAAGAACAACTTCTTACCTGGGGAAGAATAGGAGAAGAGACCGCAATTCCTTTGGGCTGCCAAACCCTCAAGCCAGAAATCAACAGATCGCTCAGATGAGGACCACACCAAAAACAAGAACACTAATGAGTCGATGTTCAACCCAACACTCACTTGCCCAAACCAAAGGTTGACAGACCAGAATCTGTGAACATTCATAGTTGAATCCATACTCTTAATCCTGCCTTGACTATGTGAGTAGAGGCTTAATGGTTCATTATTGCAATTGAGTCGTGAAGTTTCATAATTTCCACAATGGTGGATTTGAGGGGAGCAATATGAGAGCCATCATGTCACCCCATAGCTTATAACTCGAGACTTGTACTTTGCATAAAGAGCCGAGTGTCCCTTTGAATTGAGATTTAGTGTGTGAACATGCATTCACGGGATTGGCTAGAAATATGCTTTTCCATTTAGAACTATGGTCCCCTCTTTTTCTTGTGTAGTCTTGTTTGCATAATAGTTTGCTCTTCTATTGTTATCGTGGAGCACACGAAAAAATCTCACTTCTGGGATGTGGGCTAAAGCTTGTTGAATTCTAATAAACATTGATGTTAATCTCAAACCCATGGGGCTTGTGTCCAAAATGACATGTTGAATGACATTCTTTGAGTCCCCAACCATAGTCAAATTTTGAATATTTAGAGAAGTAACGAGCATTAATCCTTGCAAGGGACCATAAGCCTCAAAAAGGTTATTAGAAAGAATTCCTAGACTCCATGCATAGGAACATTCGATCTTTCCTCTTGGGTTAATGAGAACCCCACCTGCTCCCACCACCTTGGTTAAAAATTGAAGGACATGGGGGTGGGCATTGTGTTACAACAATTTTTTCCTCACCCCATGCAATTTGCTTGGATGGCCTTTCCATTTCCCTATGCAGACTTGAAGTCCCCTTTTGTACCTTCCAGAGCAAAAAAAAAATATTTTTCCACATATACACGCCCTATCGGTTAGACAAAAAGTGTATACGTAGGTTACTCCACTACAACCCGCGTACATCGGGTTTGGTGCTCAAAATTAAAAATTATGTTGGGTTTCCATGCCATGTCATGAGATCCATAATCCTTGACCTTCCATATACTGCAAACACTCAGACTCGGCCCTTCAGTTCCATTTTAAGGCTATAAATTGAGCCATATCCAAGCCTTGAAGGAGATTCAACAATTCAACTTTGAGAGCAAAGACACTCTGAAGAAATTTCACTTCATATTGAGTCTGCATCCCTTTATCCTTGAAAGTCTGAACTCCTTGTTTAGCCCCCAAGCTCTTCCTTCTTGTGATGGAGAACCTCATTGACTCCTTTATATGAGCTTGCCTTTGGTGGAGGATTGAAGTGGTGGAGGCCCGACTCGAGGGACTTAGTTTTTCGGTTCTGATATGTGTCGTTACATAAGTTTGTCACATATATGCTTCTGTTGATTATTTTAATACAAATACTCTTTTCTCGTCCAATTGATTTCTTGCAAATATTTGAATTATTATTCCATCGGCATATTTTTCATGTATATTAATGGATTATGCTAATCTATATGTTAACATTATATATTATCACTATATGCTTGCATATCTTGGTTGTTGAGGACAAGTTGCATTTATAGAGCTTTGAGTTGCATGCTCAACGATGGTCTTCATCGAATGTCCGGACGAGGTAGGCTCATGGCCTTGTCTTGTTAGCATTTCATTTATATATCATATTTGGGATTAGAGTTGATTTTTGCGTGTCATTCCCTCTATTGTGGTTTACCCCATGCCATAGAGAGATTTTCCTCGTAACACTTTGATCCACTTATGTGTGCATAGGTCACAAGACCATTTACTATAATCTCTTTGGGTGCAACCACATGTTCAACCACTACCTCAAGGTGACCCCATGACTCCAGGAAAAGTCCTCATGGGAGTTGAACCTTGCCCATGGGTGAAAAACTCCTCACTTTCCACCATTGGATCCAACCCCTTTGGGAAACATTAAGGCTTAAGTTAACCAAGTTTGAGATTGAGATTTATCTTGGAGAGAGAGAGAGGTCGGGGGGGGTATTTAAACCTCTAGGGTTCAAGCAAGGCATATGCAAATCCAACACGATGTGACATCAATGATTTTAGCACTTAGATTGAAAAAAACACATTTGTTGTTTTGCTCATTTATGTTTGGGGCCCTTATTTTTGTTAAAAAATGTTGCCCCTTTGAATGTTGATTTTTATATGAAAAATAATTTTTAAAAGATATAGTGCTACCATCATTGGCTTAAGTTGCTACACTCTCTTGTGCTCAAATTCTAAGAACTTGTCCACTTTAATATGAACACACTTCTCCATTCATTCCCTTATCTTAACTTTCTTGTTATTCTCTAAGTAATGAATAGTGAATCCAAGATTAATACAAGATTGTAATCGTGATTCAATTTTTTAAACCATTCGTCCCCTTATCTTAACTTTCTTGTTATTCTCTAAGTAATGAATAGTGAATCCAAGATTAATACAAGATTGTAATCGTGATTCATTTTTTTAAAGATGTGACAAGGTGAAAGTCCAAGATGATATATATTGTTGACATGAAGAAAATTGTTTTGTGAAAGTAAATTCTTGGTTACATTGGTTATTGGGGAATCTATTCTACCAAATTTGTCTAGAATTTATACTTAGCCCAAACAACAAGTGTCTTATTTAAGTAGATGCATTGATCAAATAGAGGTAAACATACCTCGAAGGGGGATTTAAACCTTGGAGAGGAATAACTAGAACCCCTTTATCAATCTAGTGAATCATTTTGAGACTAAATGGCTATAGGCTAAATCCACTGGGCTAGCACTCATGCCCAATTATTGAACTCATAACTTATTAAACTTATTAAACCAGAAATATGTAATGAAGGTTCATAACCAACTTTGTCAGCAAATTACAATGCACTCCAACACACACCCAAGAGACCAAGCACAACCAACACCCAAAGCTCTTGACTAAAAGCTGGTATTTCAACTCATTTTGAGGATGGTTCCCAAGGTAAACCCTAAAATCTTCAAGAGAGAAGAGCTTGTCAACAACAAAGCTGAAAACCACTACATCTATAAGCTCAACATATTATTTACGAGAATTGAACTTAGATGGGAAGATAACAATTCCTCCCAACCACCATAGCTAAACCCAATTAACAATTATGAAAATAAAATTTTATAACTTAATTGTTTTTGAAACATTAGCTGTAACAAGCAAATAGAGTTTTGACAATGGTTTTTCCTCCGTTTTATAATTCATGATCAATTCCCACCATTATTATTAAAAAAAAACACTCGCCACTACGGGTAATCAGGAATCTGTTGTGGGTTGAAATAATTCAGTCTTGTTTTCGAGACATTAGTTTTAACAAGCGAATCGAGTTTTTGTAACATGGTTTTTTTTCTCGATTTTATAATTCATCATCAGTTCCCACCATTATCTATTAAAAAAAAAATACTCTCCACTATGGGTAAGCAGGAATCTGTTGCGGGTTGAAATAATTCAGTCATAAAATTGTCAAAAAAAACTCTTCGCAATTATAATAAGTAAGTCATTTCCCTTCGTTTGTTCACGAGCGGGACCGGCCCTGTAAATTATCAACAATTCTCCATAGCAGGCAGGCAGACATGGATGCTACCCAACACTCTCTTGACTGGAAGAAAACCGCGCTTCTGGTGATTGATATGCAGGTATTCATTAAAACCAATTTTTAAATCAGATTTCAATTTTACCCAAGGCTTATTTGGAGAAAGAAAGTATGTATGTAGTAATGATTCGCTTTGTAGAATGATTTCATTTTGCCAGGAGGACCTATGCACGTTGCTGGGGGTGCATCAGTCGTCCCTGCTGTGAAGGAATCTGTCGCTTTGGCCAGGGAGAAAGGGGCACTCATCGTATGGGTAACATATCTTTTCCTTACTTTGCTTGCACAATTCTCTATTGAATTGAAATTGTTGTTCAGAATATGTTTTCCTAGCTCACGGGCATATATATTTGGTTTCCAGGCAATTTCCAGTAAGCTTAAACGGTGTTTCAAACACAAGAAACAAAGAAAGCAAGATAAATATAGAAACCGACACAGCACACCAAGCCCCTTAAAAGGGATTTGATTAAACATAATATAAACCATAATATTTTGAAGCCCAGGTGATGTGGATTTAATATTTTTGTCCACTGGGTATGGCTCACATCGTGTTGCACGGAGATTTTTTATTTTGAGCTGGCTAAGCTCATAGCTCAAAGGTCGTGCTATTTACATACCCACGTGGCTTCTGAGTTCTGGACTGGCCACTTATAAATGAAAATTCTCGATCGTCTAATTTTGAGTTGGCTAAGCTCATGTCTCAAAGGTCATGCTATTTAGATACCCACCTTCTCACTGTGCCTGGGGAGGTGTGTATTGACCACTTATGAATCTTTGATTGTCTTGGTACACCCAAATTTGTTCATAGCTCAAAGGTCATTTATTTAGATACCACCCGGGGAGGTGTGCATTGACCTCTTATAAATCTTTGATTGTCTTGGTTTACCCAAGTTTGTTCATAGCAGTTCAGTGATCTACGACACTCTCCAAATCAGTGCCTGATCCAGGTGGATATTGGTGGCCACCCACCAATTCCAACTGGCTCAAAACAGCTTTATGGTAATTTTGACAATTTACTATTTTTAGCAGGTTTTAACTTCCGGCGCCATTTTGAGGGCCTAAATGAAATTTTTTCGAGATCGAGGTTCTCAATGATAGCCGAAGGCATGATTGAGCCCCCAAAATGAATCTCCTCGATGATACCTTTCCAACGAGCTATCACACGCCTAAAACGGAGATCGTATGCAAAAGTTACGACCCCGAGAAGTTGATGCACCAACTTACCCAAACGGGGCCCACATGACTTTTGGCGCTTCATTGCCTAGGGTTAGGTTTTTGGATGTCTAGGACTTTTGGCATTCCCGTTTATTGTAAAAAGGCCTCTAGAGTCTCATTGTAACCATTTTCTCACGGATGCGAGTAGCCGTCACATCTCTTCTTAGAGATAAGCTACCACCATTCTAGCGAGTCTTTTACTCTGTACTTTTACAGTCTCTGTACATTTATTTCATTAATAGAAATCGTGTATTACTGTATATCTGTGACTCTTTTTATATTTCCGCTATATCTCTGTTATATTGTTGTCTCTCTTGCAATATCTCTGAATATTTCTATGTTATATCTCCGCTCTCATTTCGTGCCGAAAATAATCCGGATCAGTGCCTTCCAAAGGAGGTGAATGGTAAAAACCCATTAATAGCCCATTACTTCGGCTTTGCCAACTGTGAATGAAAGGCAGACCCTGCCCATATGGGTGTTGACTAATTAACAGACAAATACCTTACCTTGCTCCTTGCTCTCCTCAAAGACTGAATAATCTCAACCAAGACTGTCAAAGGTGCTAGCTAATGTTACATAGAGGTTCAACATAGCTCCAAGTTATAGTTGTATGTATGTATGGCTTGCCCTTTACAAATTCTCCATTTATATCCCTAATTTTCAACCAATCAAGGAGATCGGTGAGGCTGTTTGAGATGACATTTATGAATAGAACATTTGCATCAAATGTATTTCAACTTCAGGATTATGAGCACTATACTAGCCTTATATGCTGAGAACTTTCTTACATATCAGATGATCGTTGGTTTTTATGGCCACTGATGTTATTACTTATTCTCGTTGAGATACACTTTGAACTGAGTATTTGCCTACTCTGGCTCGGAGTCGATGCAAAACTTCATAGCTTGGATGTTATTGCTCATGCTCTTTGGCATGTCTTTTGCACCAGTTGAGCCTTTGTTTGGTCTTGCTCATACTCTATGCAAAGCTTCATATTCATGGCAGCAGAACTGAAGATTTGTTGCTGTGAGGTTGATGCAGAGGAATATGTTATGCTTGTTTGTGGGGTTCTGTCATGAGATCAATTGTAGATGTCACTATTTCTTCTTAGGTAATGCAGGTGCATATGAATGGGAGGATAAGAGAATAAAAACAGGGGTTAATAGCAACACAACAAATGTGCATGAATATAACGCAGACCAATGCGTGGATAAATGCAGTACGTATGCAAAAAAGTATAGGAAGATGGAGATCTGTCGATAAGAATTGGACTAAAAGTAAACAAGAGCTATGCATGAAGATAATAATGAACTATTTTGTATAAGGACAACTACACTTTATGATAAGTTAAAGATCAGCTAGTAATCGTTATCTCAATAGTAGATAATAATTTGTAGACTCTAGAGACTCTATTTAAAGAAGATGTGATATGCTTTTGTAGCGAGCGAAAATGGGATGGTTGTAAGATACAAGTTTTTAAGTCCAATACGAAGTGCTTTTGAATGTTCAAGTCCCGTTGAGACCTGATTTAATTTTGTGTTATGAGTTGAAGCTTCCCTCTTACAGCGTCAATGTGCTAGTTTTGTAATCGCACAAATATAAATATATATTGGGGAGGATGCTGCAGTTTTCTCATGTTTGAGGACTAGGTGTGTAGCTTTCTTTGTTACAATGCTAATACTGCACATGGAACAGCTTCTAAGTAGGGAGACCTAGAGGATGGATAAATTATGCTACATTGCTTCCTCTAGCCCCTTGTATATATGACAAGACAAAACTGCCCAGAATTTGATCATTCTAATAGACTTCGTAGACCCTATCGATTGATTAAGAGTACCAGAAACAGACTAACATTCTTGACAGACATCCATGAAAGAATACTAGAGCAACACAGCTCATCACCTTGTTGTTGGCTTCCCCCTCCCTGTATTAGCTTCAAGTAATTGGAGCGACACCTCAACTATTGCTTCTTCAAGAGACATCACTAAACTCCCACTCAGGATTTCTCGACAAGGTCCTATTGGAGAAAAATCTCCATTAGACAATGTCCTTTCTAAGTATAGGGCATTTTGTAGTTGATAACCTGGGAGTGGGACTGAAGACATTGTGCTTTTAATTTTCTATATCTATTGTTTTGCTACACTATTGTATTGTATCTTTTTTTTAACAAAAACAAGATCTTCATTAACTTTCAAACAGAGAGTTACATAAGCTGTCTTTGCTATATAGCCGACTGATTTATTTGCCTATGTTTAACCAAGAGATAGGTTCCTTGACAACTGCAAATTTTTCTTCTCTGTTTTGATATACAAAATGACAGAGGTATGATGGCCAAAACTACAGAGGCTCTTCACTTGTATTTCTTTTAAAAAAAAAAGTACTCACTGTCTATAAACATAACCCCAAAGACAAAGAAACAGAGAGATTGTTTGATTCTCTGTGACTAGGGATTTTAGTGTCACTCTGTCTACTTTGAGAGTTCATAGCTTGCTAATCTATAACACTGTCGCTGGAAGAGGAGATGGCCCCTTGGGCTGGTTCATCTTCTTGTTGTGGGGCATCTTGAGAAGGCTTGTCCCTGCATCCCATCCTATGCTCTAATCCCTTAAGCATAAACATGATTAACTGCTTCAGTGTAGAAACTTGTTACTGCAGGGCATTAATTTACAAGGTGACTTGTTCTTGGAAGGTGGAGACTCAGTCATTTGATGCCTGGACATGTTCCTGGATAATATGAATGTGTGCTTCTGAACTATTTATCCTTCTATAAAGAACACAATTTGTTTCCTTGTTTCGTTGTGCAACAGCGTTAAGGTCTTGATGAATTTCCCAAGCCATACTTGCTGTTAACTTCAACTTCCTACTCGCTGCATTGTTACTGATTTCCGAATGAAATAACTTAGTTTGGAACTTGGTTTTATCTGTGCTATATTCCTCCAGCTGGCACGTTGGACTCCCAAACTCATCCATTTCGGAATAGAATAATCTAGGTGGACAAGCAGAGCAGATGGAGACAAGTTTGAAAAGGGAATGGGGGGGACAGAGTAAGGAGTAAATAATGGGAGGATGCCAATAAAGAGGAGGGATTGGAATTACGAGAGGAGATATTAGGATCTGCCAATATTTAGTGCACTTTGGGAGAGGAGGTTATAGACATGATGTGTTGTGTGAGAGCAAGGGATGATGATGTGATGGTTGGAGCAAAGAGCAGGAGGAGTATCCAACTGTCTTTTACGAGGCAGGACAATGACATTTGAGATACAATGTTCTGCCAAAGGAGATACTGCCACCTAATAAGGTGTCCTTTCTTCATATCTAAGAAGCACTAGTAAAATCTAATTGTCCAACAATATTTTGAAACTAATGACTCATGAACTATCTTGTTGGAATCAGGGAATGGGAGGTGTTGCTGTCCTTATACACACTTGCAAATGTGAGCTAAGTCCTGCTCACTTAGTGTGTCCTCGGAGGCACAATGCCTAGGTTCAAAGTCCATGTTGTCACTTTGACTTGAACCTCTTCCGTCTAGGCTAACTCTTAGGGAAGTCAAGGGGGGTAGACCCTAGTTACTAGATGAGATTAACGTTTAAGTTCTAGGAGTTGGTTTTAATTAGTTAAATGGTTGGGGGGAAATCTAGCCTATGATGTAAAGTAGCAATGCGAGATGCAACAATTAGTATGAACAGTGAAACCTTTTCCTAGGACAACTAAGACTAGTGCCTAAGATTGTGCAAGGGGCCAACTAAATTAAGGGGAGATTAATTACAAAATAGTTACAAGATTACAAATATTACAACAAGATTAAGTACAAGCTAGATACAAAGCTACAATAAAGAGTATCTAAGATTACAACAAGGCCAAACTAAAACAGGTACAATAGATACAAGATATACAGATACTAACTAACCAGTTGCTTGTATGTGCAGGAAATAAATCAAGATAAGACAACCATCAACACATCAAGCCAAGCATGCTCACAATAGATCTTACTCTATTGGACTGCTTATCAAAGGCACATGAACAATCACTCAAGATCCTGTCAAGAGAGTGCCTCCAGGTGGATGCGCAACTTCTTGAGGGATCACACCACAAGAACAGGAACCACAATATGAATGAAAGGTGCTTGAAAATGTAAAGTGTTCCAGATCATAGATATAACCACTTAGACAATTATTCCACAACTTATGAAAATGACTTGCATGTAAAAGTAACAGTAAGATGTAGTGCTTGCAAGTGTAAATGAAGATTGCCCGAAAGTTGTAGATCAAGGATTGATTAAAGCGGTTAAGTGTGATTCAATCCTATCTAAGTGTCAATCCAATACTTTCCTCCCCCAATTACCAAGTAACCGTCGGGTGCTCAAGAAGTAAGGCAACGAGGCCTACCCTAGCTCCACAGGTCAGCCCAAAGATAATAGTACTCCCGAAATAGGACGCTGAGCTCCACGAGACCGTCCCTGGCCTATCACCTTTCCGTTGCTTCCTCCGATCTCGTTTTAAATGGCGAAGATGGTTGGTAAAGGTGTCCTATTAAGTCTAATGAGTTGTTAAACCTAAGGACTAAGTGTTTTAAAATGTTTGAGTGCGTTATGCTTACTCAAAAGGGCCAAATGGGCCCAAAACCGAAAATGAAAGTTACGTTCTTAAATTATTGAGTTATTGCATGTAAAGCGTAAATAACTTGAAATAACTTGCGAAATTGGAAACGATTATTTAAACCATTAAGATGCCCATGTTTGCATGCATTTGTGAAAGATAAATATTTGAGAAGTAAATGACTTGCATGCAAAGAAATAACGAAAAAAAGAAAAGATTCTATCTTATGCCTCCACGGGCCTAAACTAGCATTGGTTGTGTGAGATCTACTTTAGATAATTTTAACCATTAGCATGCATGTAAGATACCACAACTAAGCTAGCTAAACTATAGAACTGAAAAGAAACTAAGCTAAAGACTGAAAATGAAAAGCGGAAATGAAAGAGAAGGCAAGCCACTTGGGGACCCTCCTTTGGGCTTGATTACAATGCTTTTCATAGAAAGAGAAGGAAAGGAATTTTATTACCACTTTCGAAGGAGGTCCTTGGAGGTGTGTCGTGCTTAAAAATGGGCAGCATGCACCCTTGACTTGGCGAGAGCCTGCAAAAATCAGCAAGCTATTGCTTGCTGAAAATGCTGCAACACACTCAAAAAAGGTTAAGAAAATTTCTGTTTTGCAACAGAAACTTTCCAGATATAAAAACCAGAATTATAATTGATTGAAATGACCTATCTAATGAGTTAGCAACCAAAATATGAATATGATATAAGAATAGAAAGGTAAATGAACAACTTATGAAGTTTCAGTGAGTGATGAGGGTAGATCCTTGCTCGAATCTATCCCAACAACCCTCTTGAGATGACCTGCAAATCTTGAACACAAAGTGAGAAGAAGAATAGATAATGTCTAGCATGCATCAACAACACAACAAAGTTTATATCATAGACACATGCAAAACATATAAGCCAACAACTATCCTATTGCTAGACTTAGCTAAGTAAGCAAAATTTACCAAGCATATATCCAATATCCACAAAGTATTCAAAAAATAACAGTTTCACTTCACAATAGCATGGAAATCCAGACCAAGTCTTGTACTCCAGTGTTCCTCCAAAGCTCTTCTTTTATTACCAAGGGAAGAGGTTGTAGCAACAAAGTTGCTCCAAGCTCTTCAAGAACAAATGAACCAAAGCAAGATGACAATGAGAGAGAGAGGGAGATGGTAAGAAATTGGTAGCATAACAATACTCAGAAGAATGGTGAAGAATGAGTGAGGGAGAGGTCTCATTTATAGCAAGAGAAGGCAAAGAGACCCCTCTTGGATCTTTGCCAATTGTCAAAAATCTAAGCCAAGAGGAAATCCAGTCAAGGAGGGCGCATGGCTTTTAGGGTTTGATGGATATGGCAAGTGGAGTGAGGTGGAGTGAGGCTAAGGAAGGCACATTGGTCAAAGAGAGGCCCACGCCAAGCTTTAAAGGTGAGTTTCCACTTTTTTGAAGTGAGGTTTCCACTTTCTCCAAGAGAAGAAGCGTAATTCTCAAGGATAGCGTGAGGGTTGTGGGAGGAGTGTGGTTGGAGTGTGTTGGCCACACTCTAAAGTGGGATGTGGAGAGGTTAGGAGGGGTGCACCTCATCAAGGAGGGGCCCACGACTCACTTTAAAGTGAGTTTCCTCTTTTTACATGGAGTGGGGGTGCAAATCTCAATGAAGGGGGCGCAAATCTCAAGGAGGGCGTGAGGGTCCACATGAGAAAGTGAGTTAGGGGGTGTGTAATAGTTAGGAAAGGGGGTTTGGTAGGTAGGGAGTGTCTCTCTCATCATTTCCCATCATTACTTTACTCCATTTGCTCATTAATTACAAAATTGACATTTTTCCCATGTCTCGGGTTAGCAATTAAAATTGCTTTTATCTGACTAAGACTCCTATCTGGACAAAACCCTAGCAAAATTTGTCCGACTGAGCTGAAACTTGGTCCAAGGGTGTAGGGGGTGTCATTCCATTTCTTTTGAGCACAAATACCCCTATCAAAAACTCAGGGACCTAGTTTTTACAATTTTTCATCAAAATTAATTAATTAATTAATTAATTAAATTCCCAACCTTAGGAAATTTTAATTAATTAAAAAATCCTATCTAAACTCGACGGAATTCCGCGAAACTTTTTGAGCTATCTTGCATGGTCTTTTACATCATTCCTAAACACTAGCTACCAGAGGGTGACTTCATTAGAACGCCTTTCACCACTTTGGAGGATTTATTAATAGTGAGAGTGAAAAACTCAAGGGAAATTAATAAGGATGGTTAGGCCAAATTAATAACCTGAGGATAAAAAACACTCAGTGAAAGGAACTCTCCTAATGAAGAAATTCTAAAGTAACTAACCTAACTATGATCCATGCAGACCTATTACATTATTATCCCACGCAGGGGAGCGGAAATTCCATTTACAAAAAAAGTGTCGGGAGCAAAAATTGTCCTGTAGAACCAAATAGTGCCTGACTTGTTTTGAATCTGATGATGCATATTGTTATCGCACGGTTTGTAGGAAAGGTCCAAGAGCTTGAGTCAGGGCTTGAAACCGGC
>CBVK0105221928.1:0-10706 GCA_900067695.1 Picea abies | reverse complement strand
AAACCCATGGGTTTGGGGTATTTTCCCATGGTATTGGGAATTAATTATTTAAATAAGGGACATGTCCCTTCATGAAGGTATTGATGTGTTTTTCTGACACCCATCAACTAAGTGATTGGGGAAAATATGTGAACCTATGTTTATTTCAAATGGAGATCAATTTTTTTTCAAATTTGAAAAGTGCCAAATACCCCTCACCTGATCATGAAGAACCAACATGTTTTAAATGAACTTTAGTGTTGCATTTATTCATCATGAAATTCTAATAAAGATGGTTTCTCTTTTGAACAAAAGAGAAGAAAATAAAAATATACTTAAAAAAAGGTAAATTGTTTGTGTCCATCTTCTCACTGAATATCCTTATGTGTCAACTTCATCCAACTTTTTACAAAATCTAAAACATCAAGATAATCCAACTTTATAACTCATCTCTATTTATTCAATCATCTCTATACTACTACCCCATACTTCCATTTTACTTACTCTTTTCCTTACTCTCCACACTTCATACTTAGTCATTTTCCTTGCTCCCCTTACTCCATACTTAGCCATTTTTCCTTCTTTCCACTCTACTCTACTTCCTCTCTACTCTCCATACTTATTCATTTTACTGAGTTTTACACTTAGTTTTTAATGAGTCTTATACTTAGTTTATAATTGACTTTAGAATACGGATGTGGCAGCCCATACCCTCATTTATGCCTTCCATTCCTAACCCTGCAACCCACTTTTATGCAATACTCAATTTTCACTTCCCACTTTTGCATTACCCAAACTACACCCTTCATGAATTAGTCATTTTAACGAATCTTTTACTTTTGAATTTTGAATGTGGATGTGGGAGCCCATATTATGATTGTTCTACATCACCCTACCCCCACAAATCTCAACACTTAGTCATCTTTACTAAGTCTTTTTACTAAGTTTTACCAACTCATATCACCCTACCTTCACATTTCCCTATTTCTAGGTATTTCTATTTTCTGATTTTCTGATTTTATGAAATTATTCATTATATTCCTAAGTTTTATCCCTTTCCCCCTCCTTTAGAATATTGGGTGTCATGTGGTAGTGAGGTGGACCTATACCTGGGTGACATGTGGTAGTGAGGTGGACCTATCCTTGGGTGACATGTGGCAATGAAGTGGACCTATCCCTGGATGAAACTTGGATGATATTTATTGGACACACATATGACTGGGAAAGTGATTTGGCATAATGACTAGGTGATGACATGGAAACCAAAAGATATACTATGCACAAGCTACACAAGGCTCCATAGTTCTCTATATTTGACACATAAATAATATGGGGACACGTTTTTCTTATAAACAATATATGAGAACTATTACCCAATGCATGTGGGATAAATGAGGTGAATTAATAAATCAAGGGCTCATAATTCACATGCATAGATCAATGGTTGTTGAGTGCATATCTTCCAAAGGCCATAAATTTTGATCATGATGTCCAAATTGAGAAAACAATAGCTCATTGGAAAGATAGAGACAAGAAGAACACTTATGAACTGGTCTCCATGTATGGAATCATGACTATAATTCCATAAAAATTAAATTATACTAGGGACTTTTTTTTTTTATCTTGACAACTAATTATTTTTGGAAAATTGTTTATTAAAAGAAATTTCAGAACTTCTAAAGTGGGTCCCAACTAATTGCACAAATATCTCAGTTCAAATTTACAAAGGGACACATAAAACCCTAAATAAAAACAAATTTCAAGAAGATGAAGATACAATTATAAAAGAGGAAAATAAGCATATTCAAAAGGTTGGAAGTCAAGAGTTTTGACAACGGTGGAGAGTTTGCAAGAAGCAAGTTTTTCCTTTCCAAGATTTTGTGAATTAGCCTACTTAAGTTTCTTTCTCATCTTTCTTTCTCATTGATTCTTTCCATCAAGTTTTCCATGTATGTTTGGAAATAGGAAGATCCAAGTCTGATCAAATCTTTCTCTAGATTCTTCCATTCATTTCTCATGATATTTCAGGTCCAGCAGAGGAAAATCCATACTTGTAAAAAGACAAATGCATTTAATTCAATTTATCTAATTGTCATTGAGATATGTTGAGGTTGTTTCAACCCTCTTATTTTAGAAATTGTTCATATTATTACATTTGTGATTATTATTAATTTCTTCTACAACGAACTATTAGGGGCATTACATTAGTGATTTCTTAGACTTTGAGTCTAAAGCATGAGATTTCAAATGTGTGTCTATCAAAATCATTTTTGAGTTTGAATGTGATGCTCATTTTCAGTTCTTTGATGACCTATCCATTCTAATTTTATTTCATCTTGCAAAGTCATAGCTGATTCTGGGTTCACATTATTTTTAAAGAAAGACAAAATATATGTTGAAAGAAGACTCCAAACCTTGTAAATACAAATCTGTACAGACATATTTATTTCTTCTTCTTGAATGAGATGATGTGCTTGACAAGTAAATTTGTATACAAGAGTTTGTGCATTTATATATAATATTTTGTACATCTTTATATAAGAGTTTTTTTGGAATATTTGTTGAGGTTTACTATTGCATTCATCTAAGTTTAGAAGAACAATCTTCCATATATCAAGAAAGATGAGTACCACCTCTATAAAAAAACAAGGATTTATCCTCATAATGTTATCTTAAAGACCTTAAAAAAGTATTTTGTATCAACAGAAGGGTCATGAAAAAGTATAAAAAAAAAGCATTGAGAGAAAGTGTGGGTGTGAAAAATGGATTAGCAAAGATTGAATTGTGAATTCAGTTTTAGGTCATCTTGGAATTTTTGTGATAATTGTTTTTCTAGAATGTTTCAGAACTTAAAATTTGGAAGTGACCGAGGAGAGATCTTGGTGTACTTGTGGTATATATTTCATATTTTTTTTTCTCATTTTGGATACATGCCCTATGGAAGTTAAGGTTCCTGAATGCTCCTAAAATATGTTTCAAACAGGTAATCTTGGAAATTTTTCTATAACTTAGTTTTGGGGATGTTTCAGACCTTGCAACTTTTCAGAGATAGAGTTGATATATTGGTGTATGCGTGGTAAAAATTTGAGACGTTGGTTTGATAAAATTTTGGAGATATTCCCTGTGGAGGGTAGGGTTTCATAATGATCCTGAAATTAGTTTCAAATAGGTCATATTAGCACTTTCTCTATAATGTATTATTTTATGGGATGTTTAATACCTTGAAACTTTGTAGAGACAAAGGAGAGATATTGATGTACATGTGGTAAAATTTTTATATGTTGTTTCTATATACTTTTGGAGATATTCCCTATGGAAGTTAGGGTTCTTGAATGCTCCTGAAATCAATTTCAAGTAGGTTAGCTTGGCGCTTTCTCTATAACTTATTTTCTGGGATGTTTTAGACCTTGAAATTTTGTAGAGGATGAGGAGAATATTGATGTACATGTGGTATAGATTTCAGATGTTGATTAGCTATAATTTTGCAGATATTCCCTATGAAACCTAGGGTTTTTGAATGCTCCTAAAATCAGTTTCAAACAGGGTAACTTGGAACATTTGTTATAACTTGTTTTATGGGATGTTTCAGAACTTGACATTTTGCAGAGACGAAGGAGAGATCTTGGTGTACATGTGGTACAAATTTCATATGTTGGTTCATTGTAATTTTGTAGATATGATCTATGGAAGTAATGGTGTTTGAATGGTCTAGAGATCAGTTTCAAACAGGCTAGTTTGACATTTTCACTATAAATTTTTTTTTCTGGGACTCTTTAGAATCTAAAAATTTCAGCGATTAGAGGATATATATAGAAGTATCACAAGTAACAATTTCAAAATTGGATACGTGGCATGAAGTACAAGTTAATTCTTGGGAAGAGGCCCAAAATAATAAAATTTGAGAAAGTTACCATACGGAAATGCAAATTTTGGTTAGACCTGGTAAAGGAAGAAGTAGTGAGCATACCTGATGAAGCAAGAAGCAGTGAGTAGAATTGGTGAAGGAAGAAGCATAAATCAGATCCAGTGAAGGAAAAAGTAGAAAGTAGACTCAAGGAAGGTTGGTGAAACTCACACAAAGATATTGGATTCTCTTACTAAGTTTTTGCCTAGTGGTGGGGATTGGTGTCTCTAGTAGATTGGTGTCTACAAATATCTGTAAGAGTAGGTTAGTGCCGCTCAAACAAAGATATTGATGTCTCTTACCAAGTTAGTTCTTAGTGGTGGGGATTGGTGTCTATGAATATCTGTAAGAGTAGGTTGGTGCCTACTAGAATTTGTGTTAGTGGGGATTGGTGTCTCCAGTAGGTTGGTGCATAGAAATATTTGTAATAGTAAGTTGGTGCCTACAAAGAATTATAAAGAAATTTTTTGTGGTTTTCTTTCAAAAGGGTTTCCATGTAAATATTTTGTTCCATTCTTTGCAATTAATATATCTCATATATGATTGTTTTATTATGGTTGATGAATGTTTGAAAAGGTAAAAAATTGTCGTATACTAATTCACCCCCACCCCCACCCCCCATTAGTATAAGTGTGTGCTCAACAACAATCCCAAATGATAGGTCTAGAACCAAGGTTGAAAACATAACTTGCAGTAGGCTTCTGATCATTAGGGTCACCATCCCAATCAAAATCTATGAAACCAACCAACAAAGGAGTCCTCCCTTGAACTCTAATGTATCCAAAACTGAACTATACCCTAGATATATCAAAGTATCCTTTTTTTTTTACTTTCTAATGGATCTCATGGGGAGATTTAATATACCAACCAACAATACCAATAACAAAGGAAATATCAAAGTGGGTATGAGTTAAATATAAAAGGATCCAAATGATGATACAAAGTGGCATATGCTTTGGATGTAGTATAGGTGGTAGGATGTTTGACTCCATATTGCGTTGAGCACTCAACACACTCTTAAAATAACTTGGGAATTTTTGGGTACCACTTTCATTTCGATTCTCAAAATTTTTCTTTTATTTATTATCTTCTTTAGAAATTTTATGCTTGACTGTTTTCCTTTATTTTCTTGAGTTGATATTTTCTTTGATCATTTTTGAGCCATAGTCTAAGATTGAAGAAAATTACAAATAAGAAACACACATGCCTATGACCGATTGGATAGATGAAAGAAGGTATAAGATGTGAAAGTTTTAAACAACTGATTTTTGAAAACAACCAATGAAAGTATCGGGTCGGGCATGTGAGCAAGAAAGGAATGATAATCACACAATATTTCCCGACCCAACGGGGTTAGGTGACATGATCCAATTAATATTTTGAAGGATCAGACCTTGTCAATGAGAGGGGGGGGGCGGTGAATCAATGACAGAGTTAATTTGTCAATTTTTCTTGTATTAACGTAATCAATATTTTAACACAATACTTATCGTGGAACCCAATTGGGAAAACCACAAACACTTCTCTTATTAACTGCAAAATTATAACCCAATTGGGAAAACCACAAACACTTCTCTTATTAACTGCAAAATTATATATTTACATGTTACAAGAAGGAAGATATTCTTCTTCTTAGATCAACAACCACTGATCAATATGCACCCACACCCTTGTTGACCAGCTCCAACTAGTAGGAGGGTTCAACCCCCTGTTTAGTTAGCTACAACTGACAAGGAAGCACTTACTCCACTGCAGGCACCAACCTACCCTCGCACCACCCTGCCTCCCTTAGTTTATGAGTCTAGAAAACTTCTATATTATATCTTGACTACTTCTCTCTCTTCCTTTGACATATGTTCTTCAATGTATCTTCTGCAGGCCAATAAGTCTTCTATCTCAAATCATTGATCATCTTTAACTGTTGTTGTGTATTATTGATCTTCAATGTGCCTACTACAGTTACATCTTCTTCAATTCTCAACCCACATATATGCATACCTTAATCATAACTTATCATGGGAATTCACACCCTTTCATGAATCATCACACCTCTTGGTTTATTTCATAATCATTGTTTTAAATAACACAATCATGTTTTTTCCAAATCACAATTCTAACGACTGTGTGTAATATAAGTATTTACCAATATCACAATACTTCCTTAGATTGATTCTTCTTGGAATTAAGCATTTAAAATATTTAATATCACTTATGATTTGTATCAATCTTACTAGGGCTCCCTGTCTCTCATTACCGGGTGTTCTGAAACACAAAATTGAAGACTGTGAAGCATATCGTCTTTAATGAGCCAAATTTATCATCATCGGGATTCAACCTTGTAATAAACATCTGCATCACAAATAACTTCTAAGGTTTTTCAGTTCTCATCAATGGAAACATCTATGTCTTGTCTCTTGTTGTGCTTTAGATCTTGTTGATCCTTCGAAGCACAAGTCGGATGAAGATCGTAGTCACAATATTTGCAATAGTACAACCATACAGTTCCATATTTCCTACAACCATCATAGATGAATCGATGCCTAAATCTCAATACAAGGGAGTGTCGATGCTCATTGTACCTTATCTCCTTCGATGATTTCTCAACTAGCTCTTTCAGCCTTTTTGTAAGACACACGGTGGCTCATGTAATTAATAGATAGGGATGTAGATCCTTGAATCATTGAAACCCAACCACAAGAACCACAGACTTAAGAGAGGTATCGTAGGTAGACCAATGGCTTGTGTTTTAATACCTACTTCATCTCCTCCGTTTAAAATGCTCAATGAATCCTCATAGTTAGTGGAGCTAACACTTTGATTGTCTTTAGGGATATAATCGTTCTTTTGCACATGACTCAATCATTGAATGATAATTGTGTCAGGGTGACACTCTGGATTGTTCATCGACGTTATAGATGTGGGAGTCTTTGTTTCGCCTATGATGGATTATGAGTCGTTTGAGGAGTTTGCCAATGAGATGTTTGGTGTTGCAGAAGTTGATCCATATTTAAACATCATACCCTCAATTGTCTCAAACAAATCTCCTATGACTGGATCCTGTTTATGTTCAACTGGGATATGCATATCCTTGACTTCACACATGTTAATGAAGCGAGGCAGAGGAACATAAGCTTTCTTTTTACCAACATCCTTGCCTTCCAATTTGTTGGCCATGGCTTGCAAATATATCCTAGGAACCAGCTTTATGGTTACTCTTTGGCCATGGCTTGCAAATATATCCTAGGAACCAGCTTTATGGTTACTCTCTGTCTTACATTATCAACATCCATGACCTTTGCAAGTTCACCTTTGTATGTTCCAATTTTTACATGGACCCATGTATCCTTGGAAAGCTCAACCGATTTGCTTTCTACTGAAATAACATCAGTCATTTCCTTGATAGGAACAAGTGTTACCTTCATAGAATATATATTTCAAAGCCCTTTGCATTCCTCCCTAACATGGGCCTCTCTGTCTGCTTCAATATAAAGGTAGCCTTTTAGATGATCAAGAGCAACAAATGACCTTATCTGCAAACTTGTCCCCTGGGTCTGCATGTCACTTGAATTAGCCATGTCTTGTAACCCCTGGAGGATCATGGTAACCTAAAATATTCTACGAGATGGCCTTCATTTCAAAGTACATTGATTATTGAGTAGCTTCATTAGGCATGGTGCCCTTTAATTTTATTTCCTTGCACAGTTTTAAAGCTTCATCCAAACACCCTTCTCTACATAGGCAATATATTAGTTTTGCACAAACAACTTCATGTTCCAAACAAAATTAAGAATACCTTTCCATTGGAAAATATATTTTGATTAAAAAGCACTCATCCAACTCTTTTGTCATTATTGACCTTAAGGACAAGGAAAAGTTCTTCTGCAAACAATACTTCAAAATTACAAGGCTACTCTGTCTTATTTTATGCACAATGTCAATGCTAAGTGTCTCTCCTCTTTTTAAATAAAGGCCAAGGCCATCAATGCCAACCTATAATGCCATATTGCCAAAAATACCCCCCTTTGGCATTGATGTCAATACTCTTCATTTATCCCCCTTTGACATCAAGGGAAAAGGGTTGAATGACTCCCCCTGACTTTGATCACTATCTCCCCTTGAAATGATGCCAATAAATGCATTATTTTCTTGAGAGATTAGATTGGAATAGAGATTACCCCTAATCTTTGCTTGATATATTCAAATACATCTCTTCTTAAGGGTTTAGTGAAAATATTTGCAACTTGTTCTTGTGTTGGGACATATTCCTATTTAATGTTTTTATTTTCAGCTTGATCTCTTAGATAGTGGTATTTTATGGGAATTGTTTTTTTATTTTTAGTGTTGAATAGGGTTCTTGGAGAGACTTATAGCACTTGTGTTATCACAGTAGATAGTAGTGGATTCTTCAAACAAATTTTGATGTCTTGTAAGGTTTGTTTCATCCATTATATTTGTGTGCAACATTCTGCTGCTACAATATACTCAACTTCAGTGGTAGACATAGAAATTGAAGATCGTTTCTTTCTTATCCAAGCTACTAATGATTCCCCCAAGAAGAATGATCCTCCACTTGTACTTTTTTTGTCATCTACACAACCTGCCCAATCTGCATCTGAATATGCTTTTAAAGTGAATGAATCCTTGATAGGGTACCAGAAACCAAGATCTATGGTTCCTTTCAAATACCTAAAGATTCTTTTCATAACTTGAACATGGCTCTCTTTTGGTGCTGCTTGGAATCTATCCACCATCCCAATAGATTGCTTGACATTAGATCTGGAAGATGTTACACAGACTAAACTCCCAATCATTGATCTGTAGTTTTTTGGATCTACATCTTTGGACTCATCTTCCTTGCTTAGTTTTCATCCAATTTTCATAGGTGTACTAACATGTTTGCAATCCTCTAACTGGAATTTTTTAAGCATATATTTAACATACTTGGGCTGATGGATAAAGAATGCTCTTTTGGACTGTACTATTTGTAATCCTAGAAAGAAATTCAATTCACTAAGAAAGAACATTTCAAATTCTTGTTGCATTCTTCTAGCAAAGTTCTTACTCATTTTTTCATCATCACTCCCAAATATGATATAATCAACATATACTTCCACAATAATCATGTTATCACCAAAAAATTTACAATAAAGATTGTTGTCTGTTGATCCTCTTGTGAGGCCTTGTACTTGTAAATAAGATTCTAGCCTTGCATACCATGCTTTGGGTGCTTGTTTTATCCCATAGAGTGTTATCTTTAGTTTACATAGATAGTCTCCTTTGTTAGTTAATTTAAATCTTTTTGGTTTCTCAATATAAACTTCCTCTTCTAAGTGTCCATTGATAAATTTTGACTTGACATCCATCTGGTATACTTTAAACTTTTTGTCGCTGGAAAAGGCTAAGAACATCCTAATTGCCTCTAATTTGGCCATAGGTGCAAAGGTTTCTTCAAAGTATACCCCTTCAACCTGAGCATACCCTTTACATACCAATTAGACTTCCTCTTCTAAGTTTCCATTGAGAAATGATGACTTGACATCCATATGGTATACTTTCAATTCTTTGTAGATGGAAAAATCTAAGGTCCTAATTGACTCTAATCTAGCCACAGGTGCAAAGGTTTCTTCAAAGTATACCCCTTCAACCTGAGCATACCCTTTACATACCAATCTGGATTTGTTCCTGATTACTTGCCCATTCTCATCCATTTTGTTTTTGTACACCCATTTAGTTTCGATGACATTCTTATTTTTTGGTCTTGGAACTAGTTCCCAAGTTTGATTTTTTTCAATCTGGTCTGATTCTTCATTCATAGCATTGACCCAATTCTCATCTTTACATGCATCTTTGATTGAGTTGGGCTCAATATGTGAAAAAAGTGCTATTTCTGTCTAATACAACAATTGTCTTCTTGTATGTACTCCATCACTTTTATTTCCAATAATCATCTCTTCATGATTATTCTTTTGAGTCATTCTTGAGGGTGTCTTTTTGTCTCTTCTTGGGGATTCTTCTCTTATATATTCTTCTCGAATATCTTCCTCATCTTCACTGGTATCCATATCATCCTATTCCTTTTCTTCTTTATTCTCTTATACTTCTTGTGCTTGTGTACCAATTGACTCATCATCATCTTCATATTCATTGTCAAGTATAGTCTCTTGATGTTTTATCCTTATTGTTTTCAAATCATCCACCTTGACATATGCACTCTCAACAATCTTATGTAATCTAATACTGTAGCATTTGTATGCTTTCTTGGTAGAAGCATATCCAATAAATATACCTTCATCAGATCTAGCATCAAATTTTCTGATATCATCACCAAGCCTTTTGATGTGACACTTACTTCCAAAGACTTTGAAGTATTTTACCGAAGGAGTTCTCCCAAACCATAGTTCACAAGGAGTCTTAGTACTATTAATCCTAAGATGACCTCTGCTCAGTATCTATATTTTTGTTCTTACAACTTCCCTCCAATATCCATCAGATAATCTTGCTTCATTGAGCATAGTCCTTGTAGCTTCCTAGACTATTCTATTCCTTCTCTCAGCAATCCCATTTTGCTAAGGTGTTCTAGTAGCAGAGAATTGTCTTTTAATTCCACGAGTTTCACAGAAGAGGTCAAACTCTTTTGAGGTGAAATCACCACCGTTTTATGATATAAGACACTTGAGTTTTGTGTCTTTTTCATTTTCAACAAGGGTCTTAAAAGATTTGAATTTGTTAAGTGCTTTTGATTTTTCCTTGAGAAAACATACCCAACGCATTCTAGTAAAATCATCAATGAACAACATAAAGTAGGACTCTCCTTGCAAACTCT